>JAODXP020005947.1:0-47500 GCA_027497455.2 Sardinella longiceps
TTATTATTTTTGTATCATTAATGCCTTTTTCTGAATATAAACATTATGTAGCTATAGTCTAATAACTTGGTCATATGTCTGCTACGTAGTAGTAGCCTACTGGGGGTAGTAATATAACGGAAATGGTAGACTATAGTACAACAATATTGACACACACACAGACACATGCATGCACACATACACGCAGACATATACCAACCCCCACCTGCCATACCCCCAGACACTGGTGATAACCAGTGTTTTAAGATTCCTGAGCCGTGAGAATTTATCAGCCCAGACGGCAGGCTGAAAAATGCCCCCCTCCCCCTCCCCTACACACAAATTATAACAAAGTATACTTATTATATAATTTTCATTATAATATACCATTTTTCAAGCACAGTGCACAAGGTGCGTATTACTATAAAAATAACAAGAAACACACACACACACACACACACACACAGACACGAGCGAGGAAAGCAAAGCAAAAAAAGACAAAACTGAAATATGAAAATAGCATGGAAATGAAAATATATGGTAGGTCTGATATACTGTACAAAATATAATAGAGGGGACTCTTTCATTAAGTAAGCCTATGAGTTATGGCTTAAAGTGAAATTTTGACACTTAAGCTGCTCTTTTTCTTCATGGTATACAAATCACTCTTTTGTCAAAATGAAAATTACATTGGTAGCTTTTTAAGATTTGGTACTGTTTCTGTTAACCCAAGGTGCCACGAGTTTCAATGGTCCAAGAGGAACTTGTCCCAAACATCTAAATCACTGTTTCAGCTTCAGCACCTGAGTTTCACTTTGAGGTTGCCATTAAATGACAACACTGGAGGGGTAGATTTTGTGACAGGAAGGCAAATCCAAAGTTTAGGTGCAAATAGTGACCGGCAAGTTCATAACAATGGTAGTTAAATTGATGATTCTGCGTCATTCAGTTTGCAGGCTTGTGCAAAGGTTATATGCTTGGAAGACTCTGAACCATCGCTTTAAGGCACAGATTGGTGGAACTGAGTCAGTCAGGGATAGAATCTTTGATAATGGTGCTAGTCTGAGTAGACCCACATGTTCAAAAGCAGTAGTAGAAGTAGGAAGTTTTAGTAGTAGTAGTAGTAGTAGTAGTAGTAGTAGTAGTTGTCGTTGTAGTAGTAGTAGTAGTAGTAGTAGTATAGTAGTAGTAAAATTGTAGTACCAGTAGATGGTGTGATAATTACAGAATTGGACAACAATCCACATGATCAGTCTGAAGTAGGCCTAATAGAATAGGAGTAAGGCCTAGCCTACAGTAGCCTCATAACCATTCCAGGCATCATTCATGGATGCATGAATTGGGTTGTGGATCTGAAGACTAGATACAAATCATTTGAATAGACAAGAGGTTACGTAATTTTATAAAGGGCAAAGGCGTGTTAGGCCTATAGGCAAAGTGAGTGCTCATAGCCAAGAAGATAAGTAACCTAGTCTAGTAGGCTACTTAATCAAGTTTAATAAAAACAATAAAGGTTTCTTTATAAGAATAAAGAGCTTATGTTGAATAATCTACTAAGGAAAAGACGGCCTTACTTTAACCTAAGGTAGCCCCATTGGCAAAGTGAAAAAGAGAGTCTGCTTTAGAGACAACCATAAAATAGGCTATTTTCCTTGTTAGTAGAAGCAAAGAGTTTGATTAAAGTCTTTGAGAATGTTTCTTTGCAGTGTATGAGACCTGGCTTCAGTAGAGCCTCGCCCCTTAGGGCAAATGCGGTGTTTTTAAGATCCAATAAACTTTTCCATATATACAATAGCCAATCATATTGCCCCAACTCTGTGTTCTCTTATTGGTCTAATTTACGTACGTTCTGGTACGTAAAACCTTGATATTCACAACAAGAACTACGTAGATCTTCACGTCCACCGAATGGATGTTGCTTTTAGGGTAGGTAGTATTCGTTGCCTGAAAAGGCGTAATGACGTTGTACCTCAGGAAATATCCAACTTCGTGTTACTTCAGCCTTTTCATTCAAGATGGTGTTAGAAACAATTTCTAGGATAATCAAAATCCAGCTTCCAGCCTACCTCAAAAACTGCCTCTGCCGGAGACAATAGGAGGCTTTGCAAGGTTAACAGGTAAGTTAACCAAATAGGCTAATGTTACTTTGCTAGATTCAGCTTGCCACTGTGGACAGAAATCCTAAGTAGCCCGTCGGCTTGTTTGCATCGAAACTTCCGACATAACGTTATACTTTGGAATTGTCTGTCTGTACAAGACTAGGTCTACTATTGGAACATTCAACCGGAGGCATGTTGCACATGTGCTCGTTTGCCTCTGGTTTCCCTTTAATGTTATTGAATTGCGTGTAGCCTACCTGGCAGCAATTTAGTGAGCGTTTATTGGTTCAAAGGTAACGTTAAAGTTAAAGTTAAGGGAAGTAACGTTACAGTAACCCAGTGTAACGTTAACAGATTGTTGCCATTTCAATATTTCGAGATACCTTACCCGTCTCGAGGACAAGGTCGCCTATGGCACTTTCGGCAAGGTTATTTCACGCGTCTGATTGCATCCCAAACTTACTGTGTGTGAGCATATTTGGGAAGTGTAACGTTATGCATTATCCAATGCGGACTCAACAGTGCATACAAGTCAAAAGTGGGCTAACGTTACTTCATGTAAGATCATGACCAAATGCATTTTGGAGAGAGCCTTAACCTACTCAATGCCTATGTGTAAGGATTTCGATTATGTCAAAAGCACATCGAGATAGCCTATGGTCAACTAAGTGAAGTTATATTAGGCTACATTTGGAACTTGTAGGCCTATTTGCGAGGTGGATAAAGCAAATCACAAGTTGGCCTATAGTATACTTTGTGGATACATAAATTGTGTTTTGAAATCCACCACTAGGTTATCAAGAACAGGCAATAGGCTACTGGAACATCCACTTCTTCTAGGCATTATGCCTTGATTAGCTTTGGAAGTGTTTGTGTGGTGTCTTAATGGTCAGATACAGGTGAAAACATTACTTTATCCAACCATATAATCTTGCTATGCTATTAGGAAATTGACCTTCAGTCTTACACTCTAAATGCGCTTCCTTCAGTGGCAGCCTTATGTTTGATTGAATCCATATCAAAGCATTAGTGTGTAAGGTTCCAGGATTTCATCTGTGCCCATGTCTAACTCTTGTTTCTTCTTCCCTCCAGTTTCTGAGTGGTTGCGCTTGTTGCCACTTTTGGGCATTCTGGCCCTTTTGGGCTACCTGACCATTCGCCCCTTCCTTCCCAAAAAGAAGAAGCAGAAAGACAGCATCATAAATTTAAAAATCCAAAAGGAGAACCCTCGAGTGGTCAATGAGATCGACATTGAGGACTTGAGGAGTACAAATGTTTGTTACTGCAGGTGTTGGCGGTCCAAGACTGTGAGTAACCTTTTTAACCTAACCTAACCTAACCTAGCCTAGTTCTCTGCTATTGGGGCATACAAATTAGTGTGACCCATGGCCTTGAGGGTTCATGGTAATGCTGCATATTTTCTGCATGAAAGCCTTATCAGCATTCAATAGCCTGTGTTTGTGGTTCCTGTTTCAGTTTCCTGTTTGTGACCGATCACACATAAAGCACAACGAGTTGACTGGTGACAACGTTGGACCGTTGGTACTGAAGAAAAAGATTCTATAATCCCTGGCTTTACTGCAATAGAAGGATGGGCTCATCTCTCTCTTGCAGACTCTAGGTCTTTTTCAAGGTTTATTCAGTTATTTAGTAAAATATGTAATTTTTAATACAGTGCCAATATTGTTTGGTTTTAAATGTTAAAAGACATTTGTTATTCTTAAACCAGTTTTACTAGATATCTGGGCCAAATACTGTAGATCTGTCTTCGATGTTTGATCTTATGTGCCTTTCAACTTTTCTACGCATTTCTGTGAAAGTATGACAGTCTGTTAATGCCTTAGTTACAGTTTAATGTGCAATATTACTTGATGGGAGGGAAGGGAGGGAGGGAGGGGGGTGGGGGGTTGAAGATGGTGAATGTACAGTCAGTGAATTTATCAAATGATTCAGACAGGACATATGTATGTATGACGGTTAAAGGAGCTGCTACTGAATACTCCAGTTCAGGCTTTGGTGCTGAGATACTGTAACAGTCAGTTGTACTTGAAAATTCTTAAATGACTGTGTGGTGACTTCAGTTCCTGGTTTGCTAGGTTCCATCATGATTGCACCAGTCAGTAGTTGTCGCTTTTTTCCTCCCTTTCCTCTTTTTTGATAACAGGGGGTTGTATAATGATGCAGGGAATGGAGACCCGTTTCCTCCTGCATATTAGGGAACACACAATTTTCAACCCAAGTTTTTGTGAGCTGTACATCTTTTGTCTGAGTTCAAATAATTTTACATCTGATGCCTTAATATAATAATTATTGTTTGAAAGCAATTTGTCAATCTTGTGCATTTTCAAGTATTAACTACAACCAAGATACATGTAAGTACCATTGATATGCATCGTTTCACAATCTGTACCATCTTTTATTCCATTGTCGGTTGTCAGTAGGGTGTGAGGATTTAATACCTATTGCAAGCACCTCTCTCTCATGCAACAACTGTAAGATTGCAATTTAAATATTTTTAGTCTCCAGAATCCAGTTAGGTGAAGACATTTCTTGTGGTAATAATACTATAGATCAGATATGCTGAAATACTTTTGTACAAAAAAGGACTATAAATATTTGCTTTTTTACTTAAGTTTTGGACAATGGTTCATTTCTTGAACAGGTACTAACCACCACACACAAATACAAATGTGCCCAAGCTCTGAGAGGCACAGGCAAATATGTTCATCTAATGACAGTGCGAACTATAATGTCATCAAAACAAGATTATCTTGTTTACTTATATTTGCATTTCCCAAATATCTCACCTTGCAAATGTGCTTTCGAATGAGGAAGGAGGGGAATTACCTTCATCTTTTTTTTTTTTTTTTTTTTTTTGCCTGAGAGCATGCAAATTAATATCCTGCCAACATACAAAGTACAATGTGTACATGTACACCATTTACCAATATTCCCAAAACACTGCAAGAGTGGAAAAGGTAACGTCTTCATTATCTTTTTAATATCAATCTGCTTGGAGGAGTTTATGTTCTATAAATGCTTTATCTACAGAGGTAAATGGCATAAAATAGACTGGGATAATTCTATGCAACTTGGAAAGACCACTTGCCTATCACTGCCATTCCTCTACAACACCCCTTGCCTCACAAAAAAAAATATTCAAAACAACTAAATTTGCATATACCTTTATTCTATACTTTACTGTTGCACCCATTAACACCAACGAATAGTGTTCATATAAAGAAAAGCTCTATGACACAATACAAAATATATGATCTATCAACACAGCAGTGAAACAAAACCATAAACATTTAAATGCCAAGACAATAAAAGAGCACACATATCTTAAAAAAATCTCAATGGACAAATAAAATACACATTTTAAACAAAAGGAGGATTACCTGAACCACAACAACAACAACACATAAAGGCCGCAATTAATCATTATTATAACCAAGCTCTGCTTTATATCCCACATGTTGCAAAGCATAACTGGACAAATGGCTTTTGATTGTAATGTTTTTTAAGTCTTTATATAGTCATGTTTAAAATGTACTGTGTCCTCTATTCACTTCAACAAACACTTCAAATAATTCATATAATTGTCTAACTTCAATAGAAGTCAACACTAATTCAATGCTAAAATCTTTCCAAAAAAATGATTAAATAAATAAAGCTTTTGGTTTGAAGTACCAAGCCCATACCACTTGAGTTGGCTACTCACTTGCTTTTTAACATTTAAAGCAATATTGACAGACTATTAATGTTAACAGGCTATTGATTTGGTCTTTTTTTTTTACTGGCCAGGTGAAGTGATTGGGGATTTATGGGATGATGGACAGTGTGTAAGCCCTTTATGAAAGGTGTAATCTGGAATTTGCAGGACTATAAATACCCGCATGATTCAGCTGGTCCAGCCACATGTCAGCAAAAGCCCCATTCAAAATAGGTGGGAACTTGCTGGCCAAGACGTGCACTTCCTTCCTCCTCTTGTATTATAGGTCACCTCTTCCAATACCAAAACACCTCCCCTTCCCCGGCTGTCCACTGGCAGTGAAGAGTACATCAGATGGCGCTTTCATAGGTGACTGGGGTGTCTGTTGATTGTCTACCCCCCAGACCTGAAGCACAAAACAGACCAGACAAAACACCAAGACTGCAAAATATGTATGTGATTGTGTGCCTTTTCATGTCAGCACAATCAATTTTATGGTAAAAGTACTGTATATGCTAGGCTAAATCTGTGGCATTCAGCAGTTTAAACTATTGTGAAATTACACTTCTTTGATTATATTCTTCTAAAAAACTACGAAAGTATAGAACCTAGCTACTGTATGCAGATGCACATTATACAGTAAACATCATTCATAGTGTCATACAGGGACTAGAACCAAAGCGACAAAAGCTTAATTTCATGTAATATGTTCACATTTTAAGTGAGAATGTAATGCATGGCAAGAGGGTTAAAACAAGAAAGAAAAAATGAAATGAAGATGTGTAAAACCCTAAGTGAGCTCCACTCATAGAGATGGACGGGAGTAGGAGAGTTTACCCCAAGCTGAGGGGTTCTTGGGCTTCTGTAGGAGGTATGGTCCAGACAGGCCAATCAAAATGGCTCCAATGGGCGCTGTGATGAGGATTGAGAGCACCGCCACTGTCAGCACATTCATCCCGTACTCCTCCAGCACTTGATCATCCTTTTTGCGAGCCATGTCAAGAGCCGTGGACCCAATAGCTGCCTGTAGACACATTAGCACACCAAGTGTTTATAACATTGAAGAAACATGCATATCCGTTCTGAAAGAAGTTAACCAGTTGCTCAGTTGGGGTACTATTTTCGAGTGAAAGAGGATCTTCAAGGCTGCTTACTGTTGTTATAGTTATCATTCTAAAGAGCATCGATATGGACATCAACAGTGGTGAAACTTTTTTTTTTTTTTACCAGATAAACGTCAGAGGTGTCCAGTTATAAAGAATTAACGGCCACCCTCTCAGCCAATCAAAAAACAGTCAATCAGGTGATAAATCAACTTATGACATGTCATAGTTGTGGTAAGAGATGATGGCATCTGTCTTATACTTAGCCTAACTGAAAAGTAAGCTGGGTTGAGTTTCCCAATAACAACAATGGCAACAACTTTGTTCTTCAGAACATTCTTAACCTTTTTATGTGTTGCACAAACATGATTGTAGCCTGAACATGTCTTCACTGCTCAGAGACATTCTTAAGGAGAGCTGTCCACATCAATGGCGCCAGAAAATAATTTAATTTGGTGAAATGCAATGGGGGAATTTGATCAGTTTGATCATGCCAACTGCAGAATCAGATACAAACATAAAATTTGAATCATGCCACAATTGATTATTAGACTACTACACTTTACAATGTTCAAGTAGGTTCATGTATTGCAATGCTGGGATCTTTATGTGGACAAAGGAGCAGTAGCAGGTAGCCAGAAGGTTTCATGCCAATTCATTCATAAATTAAACTCAGAACAAAAGTAGGGACACCATTAACAACATAACACATCTTCAACTAACTAAACTCTACACACTTGGATCACGCAGCACGTTTCACTCGCAGCTAACTCTTCTAGTTCTTGACAAAACTTTATGATATTTACAGTCAAATTACTATTAATAACTGACCTAACTAATCCTCACACCATTACTGCATGAACACTCAACCAAAAAGGTAGACAAATTCTATATGTGACGAAAGGAATAGAGAGAGACACAGATACATGTGCACGGACACACGTATGCGTCAGGCAACACATGGACACTCAAGAACAGTCCAAGAGGAGACTCTACACTATGCTATTTAAATTTAGACTGCTAAAATCACCTAGTGTAATGCCCACTTATTACCATTGAGTATTTAGGCTTACTTCAATGAGGAAGAAATAGCCTATCAAGATAAGTCTAATATTACAGTGCAGGTTGCATTGGGATACTCGTGTCTGTAAACCTTATGAAAAACTTGTATTTTTTTTATTGTATTATTACTATAATAATAATAATAAGAAGAAGAAGAAGAAGAAGAATAGACAGCAATTAACAGATGCAGAACTGGAACACAGGCTACATTTCATACATATTGATGTATTTTATGGCTAAGCGTGTAGCCCGAAGATTCTCTGCATATATAGAGCGTTAACTAGTCCAACTGCACCCTCGAAAAATCAGTCATAAGACCATAAGTCCTCATGGCTCGTGGCTAGTCGTAATGGCTGTGCAAAACCCACTTGCTACCACCAGGGTATGTCTAGATTTGCAGACTAGTTATGAACTACTTGGGCTTACAGTGTTTTTTTGGAAATGCTGATTTGGCTACTTAATACAGTATATAACAACTAATCTGATGTACCTGTACTGTGGCTTTGGGCATCCAGGCAAGGGCAATAAATATCTTCTCTTTGAAAGTGAAGCCAGCACACATCACCATGACAAACGTGAAGAGAACACGAACAGTCAGTGCAATAAGAAGAGCAGCAATACCTAAACCTGTGGAGGGCAGGACGGAGAGAGACAGACACAGACAAGAAAGACACAAAGGAAAAATGCAAACAAAAAGAGGATGATGAGTACTGTGTGTTTGGGGGTGGGGGGGCACTTCTCTAACAGTCTTTAGTAGTTTGCATGGCCACAATTTTGAGCCACACAATGGACAGAGGTTCCGGTGCTTACCCACAGTGTGGCCGTCTAGATCGGCGAAGGTGATCTCTGTACCTATGAGACCAAAGAGCAGAGGCTGGAAAATTTCCCAAGCGGTCCCCACTATCTCCTCAACAGGTTCCTGGAAAGAGAGATGCGCTATGTGAGAATTAACCAGGAAGGATTAAGGGACTTTTCTGTGCCCCCTCACTAGCAGACATATTTTTGAGCAGTTCACTCTTCAGTGGGCTGAGAGGATTTCAGCTGGCCCTGACCATCTGTTGCACTGCTGCTGCTTATGCAAGGTTATACAAAGAGGTCCTGCTATTAACATTGACTTATACCTTTGACTGCCAAAATGATGAATAGGAAACTGGACAATGATAAGCAAGCACTAAGATAACTAGAGGAGCTTTGAGTTTGGAACTATTTGAGAGATGACTACAAAAGTGGCTAAGTTGAGTTTGAGGAACTAAGACGGAGAGAGAGAGAGAGAGAGAGAGAGAGAGAGAGAGAGAGAGAGAGAGAGAGAATATATGTCAACGCACTGTGAAATTTTGAAAAATTGTGTGAAATTTCAAGGCGTCTTCACTTGTGCTCATTATCTTGTAATGTCTGTTACATGTAGCCATTCCCCTCATATAACATAATTTTCTCCTATGGCAGACTAAATAAAGTAAGCTTGACCTTGGATTCTACTAACATGTGGAACAGCAAAAGAAGAGCAAGGACTCAGCTGATTGATACTGAAATAATAGGAGAGAACTACAATGTCTGCATCACACTGAGTGGATCTACAGTATTAATAATTTCAAGGCAACACTTCAATTGACAGCTAGGAACATAATACACTCATAGTAGCGGTCATGAATTGCTCACAACTGACCAATAAGGGTTTTTTGGGGTTTTTTTTTCGGGCCGATGCAGATACCGATATGTGTGAGTCAGGGTCAGCCGATGGCCAATATCTGCAGCCAATATTTGGAGCTATTTCTAGAGCCGATAACTGGATGTTTGCATGCTACCGGTAATAATAGCTTAAAAGATAGCAAAGTTCTCAACCTAACAAAAATATAAAATTAACACTAATTAATTTCCATTATAGTTGCAATCATGTATCTAATCTCATCAGCATTCATGGGCAGGTGTCATAGGCTACTAGACCTGCTATCCTTAGCCTATGCATAAAATTTGCCCCTGCCCCTTTAAGACAAAAATTAATAATTAAATAAAGCAGTTACGTATCACTTGTAGCGAGAGCGGTAGAGAAAACATCTCGGTTGCAGTGACCAAGTAGCATTCTGTGCTAATCTAGCTCAGCATTACTATCTGTGATTATTATCATTAACAGCTGTGACATCTTAGATACAGTACATGCAATACAAAGGCTGATTCTAGCCTTTGCTTTATTATATTAGGTTACTCTCTGATCTGCTGCATTAGTGATCCATCTGATTTTGAAACAGTATTACCAAACAAACAAAACTACTCATTCATTTTCTGAGGCGTTTCACCAGGGACAGTATTCTCCAAATAGCATGGTAGCTTTTGAAGAAGACCAAGAAGCATTCTGTGCTAATCTAGCTCAGCATTACTATCTGTGATTATTATCATTAACAGCTGTGACATCTTAGCCTGACACGCCAGACTATATCATAAGAATGTGTGCAAATTAAAATTTGCTACCGCTAGGGGTACGTCTAGAGTTCTAGGCTAGTGACATCTTGCAATACATGCAATACAAAGGCTGGTTTAAAAATGCCAAATATCGGCCAGATATATCAGCCAGGTAGATATATCGGTCGTCCTAGAGCTACATAAGACATAACTCCACATTCAAATCCAACCTTTCATAAATGTGAAAGAAAGAATTGCTGATAACTTTGTGACCTGATCATGTAACGTCTAAATGTTTCATTTATCATTTTACTACATAAGTTAGTAAGCATTCATAATCACATCCAAGTTTAACATTGAGAAGTAAATTACATAAATATGACCTGGACCCCAGAACAGAAGACAGGGTTAAAGTTGATCATTACCTGATAAGTAATTATGTCTTATGTTTTATGCAACATTTAAATTATATGCTTGATGGATCTGGACTTGCCCATTGACTCTGATGTGACATAACAGGTTTAAACCAAAAACAGCAATGCTGCTTGGAAACCACTGGACTGGAGCAAGCTCGACTGAAATGTTTCTTTATAAAATAATAATAATATTAATAATGTAATCTTTACATGTAATTATAAAGTTTTGCTACCTTGGTAATTCTCAAATGTGACAGCATTATGAATGAATTGGTCAGATTCATACATTATACCTCACAACCTGTGTAGCACAGTGACATATAAAGTAGATTTTATAACATATACAGTAGATGTGACATGATCATCTAGCTAACAAACAAAAACAACAGAAAATGCTGCTTGGCGACTGTTGGACATTTATGAAAGATTGGATATGAATGTTGAGTGATGCCTTATGGCAAGGTCATGAATGCTTTGTGGGCAGCTGCTATGAATGTGTTGAATGAATGCCCTCCCTCTTTAAGTCTTACCGTAATGTTGATGGGCACTCAATCATTTTATGGCTATTTTTATTAGGGGAGGTGTATTATTGGGGATATACTGTAACTAACAGCAGCAGATGAGCAACTGAGTCCTAACTTTTCACAGATGTGACAACAGTGACCCTTGGTGGCTGGCAGATTACATTTCGGAAAGAAAGGCTGAGACACTTCCACAAGTTAGTGTGGAATGTGGGAAAGACCAGAGAGTTGATTGAAATAATTAAATCACCCACCAACAGAGAGAGAGAGAGAGAGAGAGAGAGAGAGAGAGAGAGAGAGAGAGAGAGAGAAGAAAGAAAGAAAGAAAGAAAGAAAGAAAGAAAGAAAGAAAGAAAGAGAAGAGAGAGAGAGAGAGAGAGAGAGAGAGAGAGAGAGAGAGAGAGAGAGAGAGAGAGAGAGAGAGGCTCAGTGGCCAATGTTATTTCTCCCAGTTGGATGCTGTCAGTAAGGTTCATACACACACATAAACACACAGTAGGGGAGGAGAGAGAAGGAAACCTGACCTTATTCTCCCAGCCCACTCCTGCTACGAAGGCCAAGACCAGAGTGCAGAGGCCTCCAGAGCCTGGGAAGCCAGCCACGTTACTGCCAAACACAGCAAACACAGACAGGCCCAGCACAAAGAAGGAGCGCTTCATCACCACATGTTTCTATAGCAGACAAAACAAGGAGAGAGGGTCAAAATGATACTTATGACTGCATATTACCCTGTGATGTATATGGTGCTACACACAATCAATAACAAACAGCAAGGGTATCAGACTTTTTTCCCTATGTCCAGATCCTTGTATCCAAAAATTGTATTTTAGTTAAGTCATACTTTACTTGATGCGATATAGGGTTCGTCATGAACATTACAATTTCATTAATGTTTATGACTTTTGTCAACTGGTTTTTGTAATGTCTGCACCCCAACCAGTGTCAACATTATATTAGAAAAACAGGTAACACTTTATTTGAAGGTACTGTCACAAGACTGACATTACACTGTTATTAACTATGACGTGATACTGTCATGAATCTGTCATAAACTTTATTCGCCCATACCCTAACCCTAACCATGACGCAAGGTGCATTTCATTATGGATTACATAAAATCTTTCCCAATTAACTTGTCAAGATAAAACCTTCCTCTTATAACTATTACAAATTATTACTTGTTACTGCTGAAATCTGTTTGCCCGACAAAGACTTTCTGCTGAGTCAGAGATAAGATTCAATTACCCAACTCGGTCAAGGCCATGACCTATGCTTGCCCATTTTAATGTGTTCCACTAGACACTGCAGAAACAAATATCCATTGGGGCACACAGGACAGTCACACAAGACAAGTCAGATGACTGAAATACAACCGGAATATTATACAGCTCACTCCATCCACTTCAGGCATCTTACATTTACATTGCATCTAGCAGACGCTTTTATCCAAAGCGACTTACAAAACAGGATTAACATTTAAGCTACAACACAACTAAGTTTAATTAAATACCTTAATAGGAGTGCTATTTGTTAATAAGAAAGTGACAGGAATTGAAGGTGTGAGGGTGTGATTTCTTGAGTGCCTAGTCAGTGCTTTCCAAGTAGCTGAAGGTGACTGTCTGGGACAGAGGGTATTCTTGGAATAGCTAGGACTTCTAGGACTTCTCGAAAGGTGAAGATAGCGTCAGTCCCTCTAGTAGTGGTATTTGTGAGATGGTTCCATCTTACTGGGGACCCCTAAATGGCTCTAGGGTCATTGTTTGCTCTACTGCATTCCTTACCTGGTCTTTGCTGGGGAAGTACTGCAGGAAGAAGCCCAGGAGAATTCCGGCAACCATGCCACCCAACACCTCCAGCACACCGCGTAGTATGTTAAACCAGGTAGCGCCTTGAACAACACACACCAGATTACATTTACTATGATGTCAAATAACTATTAAATCAAACCTCCTACACATGATCTATAGTTATAAATCCTCTGCTATGATCAGACTTTGATTCAGATTCATTTTGATCTCACGGTACTCCTTCACCCTAAAACAACACTGTAAAACTTACTTGTTGACCTTTCTATTCTATCAATGTCAATTTATGGACATACAGTATACTGGCATCTGAAAAACTGTTAGCCAGTTCAATACCACTTCTATTTTAAGCCTTACAGAGGGCTTTTCTCTAGTGGTTGCAAGCCTTGTACCTGAGGAAAACGCCACGCCCATACAGGTGGTGAAACCAGTGATGGCTAAGATGTCGTCAAAGCTGCCCGCTGCCATGAGGAGGGTGGGAACCCCTGCTCTACCCCATAGCCATCCTTCTGCAAGAGGAGCATGGAGGGTACCACCACCGCTGGGGAAACTGCTCCCAACACAAATCTGCCACAGAACGACGTAAACAGCCTCCGCATGAAACAAACTTAACGTAACCAAATGCTCCAAATAGTGTGATATATATCTATTTTAAGTTTTAATGCACTTTTGTTTGCACTCCTATAGAGTGGTATAGCAAAACAGCATTTAGCCTAGATCACTTAGAACCCATCTCTGCTTATACATACTCCAGCAATATTTTATGGTTAATTAGTTTAGATAAAAATAATAAACATGTATTGTTGTTTACTGTACCCCAGTATGAAGCCCCAGACCCAGGGCAGGCCCATGATGAAGTGGGCGGCCACCGCTATGGTGCTGGCTTCGATCAGGCATGGCCCACACGCCACTCGCACACAAACACCCTTCAGCTTCTTCAAGGCCTAAGGACATCAGACCAGAACAGGTTTACACTTCAACTAAATCCAGGCATGGCTTCAAAGTCATTCTGCTAACTACACTGAATGTGGAGAGTAAAGTGTCTGATGTTGTCTGAAACGACTGATGTTGCACTATTAAGTAAAGCTGACTAATACTAAGCAGACGCCTTTATCCACAATGACATGGACTCATAATACTGTAGGTCACCCAACTGTCAGTCCAGCGTCTAGCCTCTGATCTTATGTATTTGTGGAGTGAAATAAAGATTACATATAATACGAGAGAAGCAGTGGTTTGTAAAGGAGAGGTATAAGAGTCGAGAATGGAAAAGGACATACTGATGCATCCAGACCCAACCCAGCTCTAGCCAGAATGACAGCAAGGGCAATGGTCCTCAGAGCAGCTGACCAATCTTTGTCGATATAGACAGCATCTTTGATCTTTGGGATGTTCCTGAGAAGGATACCCGCTAGCAGCATACCTAGAGAGAGAGAGAGAGAGAGAGAGAGAGAGAGAGAGAGAGAGAGAGAGAGAGAGAGAGCGAGAATGAGGGTGAGACGGCAGGGTAACCAGCAGGATAAACTGTCTAGAGTTTGGGAACATTCCCATGACATTGAGAAGCTGTGCTCATGTATCTCCCCACACAGCCAAAAAAAGCATACCAAAACTGAGAGGGGTGTTTGTGGTGAGAGCACTGTGATATTTTTGTTTTAATGGAGATATTTAACACAATTAACACAATCTGTACAGAGACACATCAGACGTCCTAGAGAGAACAGGTATTACTTAACCATGGAGATTGTCTGTCGGAATTAAGAATGTTGTATAAAAACACTATTAGTAATAAATAACTAAAATCACTTAATGAACTTCTGGCAGCTTTGCCTTCCTTTCCGGATGTAACCCTTGGTAACAAAGCCGCAAAGCTGGTCCAACCAAGACTGGCCTTTGGAATGTTAAATGAGAATAAGAAGTCTTTGTAAATGTCAGCTCGGGACACATCAGACAGAGAATTACAAGAGCTCAAGGGATCTTGCTATCTGAAATCTTTTTTTTTTTTTTTTTTTTAAATAAAGGCATGACCATCTTTTCCCTTTTCACTTATACACTGATGCTATAACACTGCTATAATACTGATGCAACAAATGGATTTAGAGTGACTAATACCCAATATCCTATCGACTTCAGCAAACAGGAGCACCCATTTGCTGCAAAACAAGGTTGTATGTCTAGATAAAGTGAATAATAACGATACTATAAAGTAAACAGACAAAAAGATAAGTCACACCCTCACACACATAAAGGCAAACAACACACACACACATACACACTTGTACAGCACATGCTGGTACAAACAGATACAGTGGAGTATACAGTAAACAAATCACCAGCACCAGGCACACATTGATGCAATGAACTGCAATCTGTGTACTATAAAACATATGCCTCAGACTCCCCGAAAAGATCCTTAGTTGGGTTTCCATAGAATTTATTAATGCGCAATTTACACATGGATACTTTCTGTTAGGTTGCTCTTACATACTATTCACTCAGTACTTTCCAGGTTATGATCTAAAAGGTTTACCAATGTCCTCACTTGGAAGCAACAAAACGCATCACTCCATTAATACAAAAGTACATTTTGATTTGCTATAGAGTTGTGGACTGACTGTTGATGTGCATAATGTAATGAAAGTTGATGGCAACAGTTTTATTAACACATTTGCATTTAGCATGTTTCTAACTACAGCCATTCTGGCAACATTTGATTGACGTTTCAATCTCATAGCTGGTAAAAACACATACCCTGATTATCCCGCATCCATTTCTAATTTGCATAATGGACATACACACAGATATGCATATTTTTGTGTAGAATTTTCATTAATGTTTATACTGTAGGTTGAATGGAAGTTTGGCTACTGTGACCTTTAAATGCTTCATTTACTATGGGAAAGGAAATACTTCGAAACTTCTTGGTGATATTGAACCTACCCAATAGAGGTGGGAAGGGAGGTAGCTTCGGGAGGCGGATGAGCCCCATCATTCTGCCAGCAATGACAGCGCAGATGAACACCGTAACAATGCCAAACAGGTTGCCCCCAGGTTCGCATTCCTTCACCGTGATGGACCACACCACGCCAAAAAGAACAGCTGCCATAGTTACTGTGGACAGTGGAATGACTTAAAGCATGAGGTTGATTAAAAATGCAATGGCAGTCCTATAAATACTGAACAAAACAGAAGACTCAATTTAAAGCAAAAGTGAATAAATAAGTAAATAAAACGTAACACTGGCTGTGTGACCCCTCCCTACAGACCTTTGGTTATGAGGGCAGCGATGATACCCCTGGGTGGACATAGCATCTGCAGCCTTTCGCAGCATTTGTCCGGTGGGTCGGTGTTGGTGCACGCATCCACCGAGGACACAGATGGCGGGATAAAGACGGTCTCCTCAGTTACGCTGGGGCTCTCTGAGCGCTTTGGTACCACCTGCAGCATTTGGTCAACGTTGAGGTGTGGCTGCCCATGGGACACAATTATGCACAGGTTTAAGCTTACAAAATACCTCACAAAATACAAGAGAAGCATGCTTGTCATGTTTGTAATTGCAATGGACTGTATTGTTTCTTTCAGTCTTCAGTGAATGCACAGACCTGTTGCAACTAGTTGTGTTCCGTCATGCTTCAAACAATCCTATCATTGCCTAGGCTACAGCAAACACAGACTGTATCAATGAACTATGTACAGATTAGTCAAATAAAGAAACAGCCTTCAGCACATCTCTCTCTGTACACTCCTGGGTATAGTTTAAGAACATTTACTCCACTTGACAGTAGATAATGCAGCCTATTTCAATAAACAATTAATATCTTACCTCGGCATGGTTGCATGTGGGGCTAGCTCCCTCATCGGTCCCATGGGAAACTGATGACTGAGGTCTTGAATAGGCGCCTTCCATGGAATTGCAGGTTTTACTGTAACGTAACTCTCGATGTGACTGAACATCAGTACACTCCAATCGATGTTATAAGACGATCAGGCCAGCTTCCATCAAGGCGTCACCTGATTGAGGAAGAGTTTGTGAATTGTGACATTTGAACCAGAGGATAAAAGCGGTCAGTCCCACGATCTGTATTTGAACTGCTGCTTCAGCTATGGACGATTATAACACCTCAACAAGTCTCAATGTAATAACCAATTCTACACGATGACTGGTTGGTTGGAACATCAGATTAGATGGACAGCTCTAAAAAGAAAGTTAAGCGCAAAACGACAGCACTGAGTGGCAGGATCCTGTTCAGATGCAAGTTGGTCAATTTGACAGATGAAGTTAGCCTATTACGCCGTTGAATCCGTGGGTTGACATGTCACCTGTTTCTAATCAGCGACCTAACCAACTTTACTTACATAGAACCTATCACAAAAGAGAAGAGTTGTGTCGATTAGAATTCTAATCCAAGTCAAGTGACATTCCAACGCTGGCCATCTCTTCTGAGTCGGAGGGCATATAAACAAAAGGCAGCTAATTAAACTAGTTAAGCAGGCAGCCATTAGTTAATCCCATTTTGACGAGACCACACACTAATCGACGCTAGTCTTGATGCGAGCATATGGCCCATAAGCACCGTCAAGAGTGGCATATGGTGTTGGTAAGACTCTATAGCAGACCAGCTACTAACGTTAGTTATCGTCACCATCGTCACCACCAGACCGTGCGCATATATTTGAAGGTGACGAGAGACCAAGTTACAATAAAACTCTTTCACAAATAATCATACGCTTACAAATCTCCAACGTTAGTTATCACTTGCAAATCATGACACTGCCTACTCCACAAAACGCTGCCAAGGCTGTGGATTTAATGTGCCACCTTGGCTAACGTTGCGCCCTGGCATTTGCCACCCTGGTTGCAAACGTTACCATGTTACCGACTTACTTGGAATTTGCTACAACCCTACACCACTAACTAGTTGGTGTTACTAACGTCTGAGATCATTAGTGATCTTATAACACAGTCATTTTACGGAATTTACTCACCTGACGCCACGATCGCGCTATCTTGCTCATGCACAGATGCAAAAAGGATTGTTCGAAATGACAGGGGAGATCCCACGCACAGACACACAGAAGAGGATTAGGCTGTCCGACTGATATTAACACGGAGTTTATAACCAGCCGCTTTACGCTCGTCCGTAAGTGCAATAATACAGTTAAACATTAATTTTTTTCGGCTCAAAGCCAACTTTATTTTCACATAGGCCTACATCACTTTTCTTCCTGAATGTCAATGGTTGATGACGGCGCCCTCCGTCGTAAAATTACAGTAAAGATATGACGGAGTGGTGACGAAGAGGCTACGGGGTGACTGGGGTGAATGTGAGAAAAAAAAATCCTCAAAGTCTCCACCCGCCATCAATAATCTGTTCCGTCCCAGTCACGTAGGCCGACTGTGAAATGAGAATGAATGGGCTACTATTAGTCATTAGTTCATGTAATGTTTCTACAACAAAATAGCAGACTGTTGGGAACTAAAAGCCTACCTCATCAGAAGCCAGGTACACACACAGATGGGCTACTTCTTCAGCAGTGCACATTCTACCAGTCTTTTGTCTGGCAAGGAAGTCCTTTAAGGCCTGTAGAGATACAGTAACTGGTATCTGATATTCAGCTACATTTATTGGATCCTTGGAGGCTTTATCATAACCATTCAAAACGGATAACCTATTGACAATAGGCCTATTGACAAAATATTTAACACCTAATGAGTAAAAGCAAAAAGAGCACATATACCAGAAAGCACAAATCATAGCAGTAGCTAGGCCTACCGTTAATAGGGATTCAATTACTTTTTGTGAAGGTTACTTTGGAGGTCTATTTTATATATTTACTTTATTGAATTCAAATTCACCCTTATTGCCTACTATGCAGTCACAAGGTTCATTACACAAATACCTGCTCGGGATCAGGTCTTGCTTGGATTCTGTCTCTCAGTGATGGGGTATCAACAGTTCCTATGGCCAAAGAATTAAAAAATGCCAAAAAATTATTAAAATGTCTATGGCCTCTTACTGACATTATTACTATGAAATAAAAAGACCCCAACAAAATACCTACCGGGGCAAACACAGTTACAGCGGATGCCTTTATCAATAAAGTCTGCTGCCACAGATTTGGTAAGTCCAATGACTGCTGCCTTAGAGGTGCTGTAGACACATCTATTCACCACACCTAAATTTTGGATTTTAGAGAATGAGAAAAACATTTCATGTTTCAAGATGGATATCGTATCAAAATCAAAGTGTAAATCAAAGTAGAATGAGGTTCTTTACTATAGTACAGCTTTTGTAAAATGGTACTAGTATCATATGTCAGAAATTAATACCTTTGATACTGGAGGCTACTGATGCCATATTAATAATATTTCCAGATTTCTGAGAAAGCATCTGAGTTGAAGTGGAAAAGAAGGATAAGGAAACACATTAACAAAAATGAAAACGTTGAGCATACACCCCTGAATTAAATTCTGAAATCCCATCAGTGGACACTTTGTTCATGTACAGTATCAATGACCTGTACTAATATTTATGAATATAATATTTATGAACTTACAGGAGGCATTTCAAAAAAAGTTTTAATTGGAGGGTAATTAGAACAACAACAGTCTTGAGGCAATTTAGTCATGTTCAGCTCTGAGGAGGGATTAGGTTTTAACCCCTACAGGTCAAGGGTCATCGCACCATTTAATCTGGAAGTCCGGATGGGGTTTAAATGGTCTGTTAATTAGCAGGTCACTACTCTTATTCATAACACTACTGAAGTTAGCACAGACAAACAGGGCAGCATGTGTTCTGTAATAATCCTCTACAGGAGGAGGATACTTGCAGGTCAAGGTCACCTTGGGCAGGAAGGCCTTAATCATCAGAAACATACTGCGGATGTTCACATTCATTGTAAAGTCCCAGTCTTTTTCCTCAGTCTCAAGAATGGAGCCATGGTGAACATAGCTGCACGGAGAGATGTGAGAGTGATTACTTCAAAACACTGTTGCCGTATGGCAGTGTTGTAACTTAGTCAAGTCACTAAATCAAGTGCAACCTCAGGACCAAGTCAAGTCTAGACTAAGTCGAGTACACAACATACATCAATCACACATAGCCTACACATTATATTTTTCTTTTCTTTTTTTTTAAAAAATATGTGAAGATGTATACAACAAGAATACAAATCACATAATAAAAATCATTTTGGAAGGCTGTCAATTCATTTAATAGCTAAGTAAACATATACAATGAGTTGTGTAGCGAGTTTAGAGGGATGCCATAAGCAAATTGTGTTGAGAAAAACTGAGTCCTTCCTTCAGCCTGAACAAAGTAAACACACAAGTCCAAGTTCAAGTCAGAGCCATCATTAAAGGAAAGCACCGGAGTGAATTCAAGCATAGCTCTGTTGAAAGAGCTTGCTAAATGCACTAGTTAGCGATTGGAACAAAATAATTTGGTACAGCATAGACCGAACGTGAATGCAGAAGTGAACAGTCACTTTACACTGAATCAATGGGACCTGACTATTCAAAACCGAAAGTAAGATCTGAGGTTACATTGACTCAATGTAAAGTGTTTCGCATTCGCGTTAGGTCTATGCTGTTCAAAATTCTTTCATTTCAATTTCAATTCAGATATATTGCTGTTAGAAGGCTCGTGCAGCAGGGCTATGCTTAAACATATTCCAGACTTATACTTTAAGCAAGTCAGCGCCAAGCCACAAATAGAATTGTGGCACAAGCCGAACTTGAGTCCGAGTTCAAGACTCAAGTACCCCAGGCCTGCCTTATGGTCACACGAGCCACTAAAACACAGGTTCCGGGCGACCAGCTATTGAATTCATTTTCAATTATGTTAGGCAACCTGTGACAAGTGGAGGCGATTGGGCCACAGGGATGGGGAAACATAGGAAACCAGTCTATTTTATGCAAATATTGGGTGACAAAACCAAGTGTTTTTTCATAGTGCATATTTTGATTTGAGTTGATATTTTGTAAAACAAGATGAAAAATTGTGCCTGTTAAATATGTTTTGTTTTCGTAATCTTTATAGCTTTATATTGCAATATACAAGTAACAAAAATGGTTATATCCAAAGTGATACAATACTGCTATTTATCGTACAGTAGGCCACTGTACTTTCATTTACATAAGGACATGCATTTTCTTTATGTGGAAGTGAGATCTTAGCGCCGGGTTATAATGTTGGTTTTCTGACAGAACAAACCGCATTTTTAGACTCAACTTTGCACATTTGGGACAAGTTTCATCTCTTCCTAATTCATAATTTAGTAACATCGAACAAAAAGTGTTAAGAGTTCAATACGGTGGTGTATTCCAAAAAAGTGGTTTATATTAACAAAAACTGAGTTTAAGTCTGAACTTGAAGTTGAATAATAATTTTATTAATGTGTGGTTTGAATGAAGAAATTTGACTGAAACTAGTATCAAATGCTTTCAGCACTTTTAGTTACTGTATATATGAGAAATTAAGAGAAGACTTTGCTGATTGTGGGGTGCTTCAACAGCGCCTCTGGTTTATCAACAGCGTGGAAAAGACTAGGAGTTTAAGAGGGTCAGATGTCATGTGATGTCATCAAAGCTTATATTATTGGTTAAACAATGCCACACCCTTTATATAAACACCAATCTGTGTATATATTTCCTTTTAAATGTCAGGAATTGGCAAAAGAATGGTATGCTGCCATATGGCAACACCATGCAGTAGAGGGCTAAAATCTAAGTGATTTTATCATCCTGTTAAAACATCTTGGGAATCACAAATGGCATCTACTGTCATTTATTATTTTAATTTTGTAATATCCTCGTAAGTTCATGGCCAGGGAAATTAATGAGGGGCATATGAACTGTTTTAGCACAAGGCGCACTTTATGCACCGATCGACAGTGTCTCCAACACCGTACAAAAGCACCGCTGATCGGAACATTTAGTCACCAACCGACAGTGTCTCCAACATTGTACAAGAAGTCGCTCAAAACGAAACGGTGAACAATGCACATGTTGGGAATGAAGTGAGTGTAGATTTGTGTACGTAGACCTATATATTGGGAATATTAAAATATTACAGACTCTGCCTGTTGCGTGTTGAAACAAGATGTTATATTGTTTATTTTGCACTCTCAAGGTTATCGCAATCCTTCTGAAAAAAACAAGACCACTGTGTAACACATTTCGCAGCAGCCTTGCTTGAGTGTGCATTTAAAATACACAAACACAACTAATAACCTGAACAGAACCTGAACAGAACCTACTCCTTACCAGGTAAAGTTCACATAACCTGAATAAAACCTACCCCCTACTAGGTTATGTTCAGACTATATGTAACCAAATGTTACTTAGCCAGGCCACTTTGGAACTGAAAACGCAGGTTTACCATTTACTCTGGGTTAACATATAAGCCAGTAAACACGCTTTTTGGAATACCCCTGTGGCCTGAGGCCATATACAAAGTATTTACACGACAAAATTACAACATGCTTATGAGCAAGCACTGCTTCCATGGCGACAGTATGGCCTGTTCAAATTACGTAGTTGCTCTCCCGTGTGACCAGGGTGTGTGACTGCTAATTTAGCAGTGGAAATTACTCTATGTGACACCACAGAAAACCATAGTAACCATCAATAAAGTTTAAAATAAAATGCTATGTTAAGTGTGAAAATATCTCTATTATAAACAGAACCATTACTGTGTTGGTGTGCAGTAAGACTTTGAGAGCATAATATTTTTCTAGTTGATGGTTTCCATTAATAACAACATCCTCTAGAGAGGGAACAAGAAATTGGCTGATAATCAAGGTAGCTAAGATGCAGTTACCCAGCAATGTTAAACAGTACATCCACACGATCAAGCTCCTTCGCAAGATTCTCAACTTGGTCCCTCTTTGTTACATCAACCACCTTGGTCTTTATACCTGAAAAATATAAAAGCACACACACACACACACACACACACACACACACACACACACACACACACACAGAGAGAGAGAGAGAGAGAGAGAGAGAGAGAGAGAGAGAGAGAGAGAGAGAGAGAGAGAGAGAGAGTTAGTTTGCTACTGCATTAAGGTAAGTGGAAAGAGAACAGACAAAATGTTTACTAAGCTCTGAATACTTTAAATCAGGTGAAATTTCAATGAGCAAAAAGCAAGGATATTACAGGGTCTAACACCAACACTATGCTTTTGAAAAGCAAACTCTTTTGGATCTAGGCTACACATTAAACACATAAGCACCTAGGGCAGTGTTTCTCAAACTTTTGGACCAAGGACCACTTTGCCCAAAAATATTTTTCAGGGACCACCTACCCTCGCGCCCCTCACCCAGTGGTCCTCGGACCACACTTTGAGAACCACTGACCTAGGGGTATGAATAAGTATGAATTAGTAGAATCATCCTGACATGAACAGAATGAGTAGAATAATGTCTACTGCTCTGTTTACTGTGATGTTCCTGTGATTCACTCTTTCTACTACATAACCGCCTAACCAAACAAAGGTATGGCCCGAGAATGTATGTATATCCAATTTAGTATGTCAGCCTATTTATTCAATATGAGTAATATCAAAATATGTATTGGAAATAATAGAACTTTCACTCTGAGCTTTTTAATCTCATTATGTGATTGAATAAATTCATATTTTGGACTAGGTGTGTAATGATCTATTTAATGTTAATGTATAAAGACTGTACACTGTGATCAACACTGCACATGCACTTTATTGGAATGTGAAATCAGTATTGAAATTGATCGTTAGGTGGGGCTCACAAGTGGGTATGTATAAATGGGGATGTACAGTATATGATAGGATGGAATGTGATAAACTCGTCTGTAATCTGAGGAAGAGCCAGAGGCTTGAAACGTTGCACTAATAAAATTTACAAGATGTTGATGTGACTAGCCCTACTCTATAGTATGTGTGTAGAAATATGAATGAATGAAGACATCTGGTTTATTGTCCATTAGGTGGCAGCAGCAATCCATGAAGAAGGGGGCATACCTGGAACACCATCAAGTTCTTTCAGTTTTTCTCCATTGATGTCTGTAGCAATGACTTGTGCTCCCTCCTTTGCAAAGGCCTAGAATGAAATTTAACACTTAATTAAAATCATGCACATCATGTGTAGTAGGCTACTGTTACAGTATACACACACACACACACACACACACACACACACACACACACAAACACACAGTAACGTTACACAACCTTGTAGTAATCAGTCAGATTCCAGTTTATGTATAGGCCTCAATTTCATGTTAACATACACAGGGAATCTGAACTAAACCCACTGCAACTCAGATTTTGAGAAAGAACTCTTACTCTGTAACGTCAGGAATATCGAAACATTTAGATCATTATAAATTCAAAACGGGATTCAAGGTAGGAAAGATCACTGGTTCAGGTATTTCCCCCCCTGGCTGACCTTTGCCATGGAAGCCCAAATCTCGGCAATAATGGTCAAAGAGGCGCTGCTTAACTTACTATGGCCGAGGCCCTGCCAATCCTCTGCGCAGCAGCAGACAACACGATCACTTTGCCGTCCAGACGTCCCATTGCCTTTGTTTCTACTGCAAAATTGGAGAATAAAAATGTTCATTATAGTTTAATTGCATGTTGCCATATTTTGGTGTATGGAGGAATAGCCTACTTGTGTCATTAGGCTAACGTTAGGCTACTAGTCAAGTTCGTCCATTTCCAATTAATCATGACATATCTACTCGAGTCGTGCAACATATTATCTGCAACAATGCAACAATAACACATTCTGCAACTTGTGTCTCTCTATGAAGACTGCTGTAAAGGCTAACGTTATGATTGCACATATCCCAAGACAATGAACACGTGAAACTCGCAAGTTAATAGACTTTGGTCTGGTGGAGATAGACAAATAAACATTGCAAAATTCGCCAATGACTTACAAACAGCCTACTACTTTGGCAAATAGGCCTAATACAGTATTGACTCACTTTATCCACTTTGAAGTATCACCGAGTCACTTTCGCATGTCAGATGGCAAGCAGAATGTGGGCAGGCACGTGACGTCCTGCTTTCCTCGTGATTCTACTGGATAAGCAAGCGGAAGTCAAGAAAATCGTCCATATCATGCGTTTGTTCAAAGTCCTTTTGATCTATCTGAAAGACCAGATACCGCTTAGTATTGTCAGTGGGGGGGGCTTCTTTTAAACTCAGGCCCATTCATATTTTCCCCTTTCTGTATGCCTAGGCCTCTAGACTAGGCCTAGGCCTACTCTGTGTGTATCATGATTTGATTTGATCCATAATCTTAACACAATAATAATGGCTTAAAGGCGTGTGAAGCCTGTGTTTATAGCCTATGCATAGGCTGGGCAAAATGAGTCAAACTTTAATTCAAAAGCAAATTATTATGGAATCTGCATTTTGAAGTGGCTTTCAATAGATGACTATCACTATTAGGCCAGATAGCCTACTGTAGGCCTCATCCCAAATCTCTCATTTTGGTCCCTATGCCACCAGATAGTAATAGGGTGGCAGCTGGTGGCAAAATATCTGTGGTGTCTTGTCAGCATTTTACTTGTCTGTTCCCTGCTTGATTTCATCTCCCCCAGTAGCTGTACTCTAAACATCTGGGTCTTGGACGCGACTAACTGGATGCATCCTGTTCAATCAGAAAACCTTAAGCAAGCAGCACGAGAATCTATCAGTCAGGCTGTCAGTCAAAGGCTGTTCCAATTCTTTTGAATTTAAACATCTCCAGCCATTGTTTCTCAATAGCCGAGATACCAAACCCTCTTATGAAAAAGGCTTAGACCGGGGGGCTGCTTTTGACCAGGCTAGGTCTGACCACAACCGACAGACCTTCGTAATCCATGGGACAGCACCTGTGGAAGCCTATCAAAATGCCTCTTCGCTCAATTGGATGTGATTATTATTGTAGGCTGCTGGCTCATGTTGTCGTTCTGTCATCAATGTGTAAATTGATTGGTAATAATGGGTTTTTCCTGAATATTAAAGGAAAGGCATACCATTCTCCAATGCTCACCCTACAGTTTTTTGTCCACTTTTTACACTATTTTACTTTTTATCATTATTTGTTTTACTTTTTTAATCTCTCCATCAACTGTAGACCTTGATTTCCCTGACCACCATCACCAAGGGAGTTTTTCCTTGCCTTTGGGTGTTCCTTGTTGGAGCCTAGAGAAACCAGGAACACAGCATGACTCACATGCTAAACTGGAAGAAATGAACCTATGCACTAAATGTCACATGGCAGGGTAAACAGTTTCTGCCTTTTCTACTGGGGAAAACGTTCATTCCTTATCTAAAATTAGGTTGTTTGAAGATGGCATAAAGTCTGTCTCATTCATTCTTGATAATATAATCTTTCTTACTCCTTAGTCTTGAAGCCTTGGTTTTCTTCCAACACATAGGCCTACATTACATTTCATGCAGCAACCGTAAGATTTGCTGCTGTTCACTTTGCCAGTCCCTCAAGTGCCTTCATATTGGAACCCCTATCTGCTGTGCAGACATGGACCATTAGCCCAGATTGTGTCTGGTCTGATCATCTTACCTGATCGCAGCACTTTTTTCAGGCTCAGATCAATTCTGAAAAATACAGTCAAACTATCCAAGATTTCACTCTGTGTCCGTGTCCATTTCTTTCTTTTTTTGGAGAGAGAGAGAGAGAGAGAGAGAGAGAGAGAGAGAGAGAGAGAGGGCAAGGGACAAAGAAAATTACCCTGTATTTATGGTTATCACAACCTTTGCCCTTGGTTGCCATGGACACCCTGTAACCTTTCACCAGGTCTGCCTAATGACAGACAGCACCTGGCATCAAATAACAGGGCTATGGTTGGAGTACTCTGTATTATCGCTTAGACATCACTCACACTCAGCCACCCTGCCATCTATCACCATCCTTTCAACATCAGTGGTACCCAACAGCACTATTTTTGCTTATCCCCAATGACTGAAGCCATTGTCTCAGCTGAAGAGGGAAAAGGGCAGCATAAGAGACGAGACCCCTGGAATTAAAATCAACCGCAATGCCTGTGTGATTGGAGTATTTTCACAAAATCTCAAGCATTCAGGAATAATTAGGTAAGATCGGTTTGAAATACGGGATTTTATGTTCAAAACACACGTTGATATGATGATAATTACCTTGCATTTATTCTCAAGGGCAGTGGTCTGTATTCAAAGTTCAATATAATATCTTGGGCTAATCTATATGAGAATGCATATACATATTAATCACTGAAAATATCACCCAGTATCAAATAATAGATTCAGTCTTTGATTGAAATAATGTGCAAATATGTATGGGGATTTTTAAAATATAAACATGGTAAACATGGTTTATTTTGACAGTTTAAAGACTCTCTCTCTCTCTCTCTCTCTCTCTCTCTCTCTCTCTCTCTCTCTCTCTCTCTCTCTCTCTCACACACACACACACACACACACACACACACACACACACACACACACATAGACACACACACACACATACACACACACACACACACTTGAAAATCCGAAACAAGAACAATAAATCACTTAACAGGCATTTGCAAATAGGATCCACCTACGAATAAATTCTTGTGTCAATTCCTTTGAAAACCTCTCAGGACATGCATGCATGTACTCAATAAAGGAAAGTGAGGCTAGCGCTTTAAAAAGTAAGAGCTGACCACTTGAACCTTAAGTAGATGCTGAGTATAGCAAATGAAATACACAGCTGCATTTATCTCCTCCTGTGGTTCCACTGCTGTGGTTTTATGATGAGAGGACTTGGACTCAGCCATGGATTCATCTGGATTCACCGCAACAAGTGACTGTCTTTTCAGCGCCCTCTCTGTTTTCCCCTGGTGTGAAGTCTATAATTAACAGAATTTAGATGCCGTTAAAATCAAATGATCTTATAATAAAATAACACTGACCCTGTAAAGGTGTATTGTCTTATTGTCTTTTTTGGGCATATTACCAGTTTTGTTAAGGATTAATGATGTATTCCAAAGTCTTTTTTTATCATGATAGAAGATGCAAAATGTAATTGCTTCATTGGAATCTCTATGCCATGAATTACGATGAGCTGATAAAAAATATTAAGTGTTATTAATCAATAATTGGTTAAACAGCTTTCTGTGATCCATCTGTTAAGAATCCTCCAGACACACACACACACACACACACACACACACACACACACACACACACATAATTCATTCATGACAAAGATAGAGTCCATAAAGAAACCACAAGCTGAAACCAAGATAATAAAGACAATCTGTCAGTTTTAGCAACCAGTGCTGTCCTTTCTCATGTTTTATAGAATTGTACTGAGTCTGACATGGCTACTGATGAAGTACAGGCCCACATAACCAGCTGGCAACAACGCCACCTGGCTCTAGCACTATAAATACTCTAGATTTAAAAGACAATAAAATGAACATCTTCAACGAGTACTGGCCCCGCTTCTTATTATGACAACAAGCAGATCCATGTTGGGCATTCAGCCTTGCATTCTTGCAATGTTGAATTTCGTTATTTAAAGAGGAATCGCAGTCTCTTTTTGACACAACTTACCACCCCTCTATACAGAATAAATCATCCTTCCACAAGAAGTTGTGTTGTGTATCATATAAAAAAAGACAATAGTTAGTTACTTAGTTCTATTTCTCAAACAAAATAGCGACAAAAGATCAGCTTATATATATATATTTTAAAATATTTATATACTTTTGATATGTTTGATATTCAATGCATTCAATGTATGAAGAAACAACTGGTTGGTGAGAGAGTTAGTAGCGAGCATGATTTGTCAGCAGAGGTTCGAGCATTTCTCATGATAAGTGCTGCTTATAACCAGTATGCAAATAAGAATAATCATATTAACTCTAAAAATATTTCTCTTATTTTCTGTCAGTTATTGCCTTATTGGCAAATAATGAAAATGGTATTTCTTTTTTTCTGAAGCTAAATCCTGCAAGCATGCTTACCATGTGATCATGTGAGTAATGCCTATGAAGAGCTCACAGCACAGAATTATATATGTTGGTAATACAGCCTCCCAGGCGTGATATAAACACAGGGGCCAGAAAGCATTTGACACAAACAGGCCTATGCGTGTGTGGATGGAACACAGATTTGATATAGTGGCATGAAATTGTACATTTGACTTGCAAAGTGCTCAAGGGATTTAATTGAAAAGAGCGCTATAGCTAGTGACTTAATAAACAGTTTGAATATACTCCAAAGGCAAATAGAACAAAAGCCATTTCCGGGCCAGCGTATATAGCTTTGTCTTTCTGAAATTAAACCATTAGCATAATAATTACTTTGAGCACAAACATATTTACCACCAACTCATGGATAACATATGACATTGCTTCACTGAAAACAACCAGATGCAACACCACCCATGAGGAAAAGAAAGAAGATGAAAAGACGAGGGTTTCATCAAGTTCATGGTGCAGAACAGTACTGTGTTGAGTTCACAAATGCCAGTTCTTTTTATTTCCCCAAAACAAAATAAACTAATGTGATTAGATAAAGTGGGTTGTCTGTGTGAGTGTGGGTGTGAGTGTGTGTGGTGTGCGTGGGGTGGTAGTGTTCTCGTCTTTTGAGATAAAAAGAAAATCAAATGTCAGAATGCTGGATATTTCCAATAAGAAGACGTTGGGTATTAGGGCAACCTCTTACATGTCTGTGTGAAGAAACCTTTTCACTGTCCGTATATAACATACACTAATGATGTTGCACAGAAGTTTGCATGAGTTTATCTTGACCCTAAAAACAGCCAAGTAATTAACATAGAGATGAATTACTCCACATAACCTCCAACTTGTCATTGTCTGGGCTTGCCGAAGAAGGCTGCTAACGGCATTCAAAAGCCCATTACATTCTACATTAATGCAGTACTGTGATTGCAATAAGTGTTTGATGCAGAGAGTAGTTAGAACACTCCAGCCAGGCCTCCTCCTCGGCCCATTAATAACAATGGCAGTTTAGGCAGCCACATTTGTAATGCCACTGAGAAGTCCCGTGCTTCAGACACCTCGGGAGGCCAGCATGGGCTTGTTCTAATTGTCATAGGGATGGTTTGAGTAGAATCAGATTGATTTTTGTAATCGTATCAGTGCACAGTCAGAACGGAAATGGCTAATGCCTAAATGGTTCATTGGAATACAGATTCCAAAAATCAGCCTCCCTTAACAAACATATCAGAATGTTCTCTGCCCACAGTCCTTGGGGTGAAGAAATATACAAGTTAAATGGTCTTGAATGGGACATCAAAATATCTGAAATTGATTTGGAAATATGCACATGACATAGCACTTCCCCTGTGGGTGACAAAATGTCGGTGGTGCGCAGACATTTTTGTTTCTCTTAAGGGGCACTTCATATGGTCGATTAAACCTTCTAATGCTTGATTTGCCTGAAGCACATGGCCCTGGGCCTCATGCCTACGGCTGAATTTCTGGGTATATCCTTTACTAGTCCCATCAATCAACCCATTTCTTAATTTTCTTCATGTGTATATCTTCTGGTCGGTTTCCAAAGTGTGTCTGGGACTTTGCAGTGACGGCATAGGGTCATATGAGGCCTCCACTTTGAGAAGAATGCTTTGTGTTTACAAAAGGCATCTGTCATGCATATTATCCAAACACTGCAGAGGGAACTAAAGTGTACTGTTTCATTTATCATTACAGAAATGTCAACAATATTCATTTGAAGGTACCGTCATAAGACTGACATGACACTGTCATCAACTATGACATGACGTTGTCAAGAATCTATCATAAACTTTATAAACCTGTCATGACTTCTTACATACCCTAACCCTAACCTTATCCCTAACCCTAACCATGACAAAAGGGTGACACTTAATGACAGAAGTCATGACAAGTGTATAAAGTTTATAACAATTAATGACAGTGTCATGTTAGTCTTATGACGGTACCTTCAAATAAAGTGTGACCCAATATTCTAGTCCATGCGGTTCATCAAGCCAGCCACTCAGAGATCCACATAATATCTTACTTCTGACACCATAGTTAGTGCTGCAGTGTTGTATACTCAAAGATTCTTTCCCTGAAAATATAGAAATTGGTTGCCACATTGCTTAACATTTCAGCAATTTCCTTATATCTCAACATGCTCCTTGGCAAAAGGAAGGCCTAAATTAAAAAACGGTAATGTATAGATTTATAATTGAACTAATGTTATGAAATAGCATATGTCAAGGCTGCATGCATGATTCATTAAACATATTCTAACTGGAAAAAGAAACAGTTTTGATTAGGAGTAGATCCTGCCATTGTTATTGGATTCAATCAGTTGGATTCAATTCGTTACTGACATAATTAATTACTATTTGTCTGATAAATATAATATTAAATCTGACATGCAGGCACATTAATAACATATAAAAAAAAATACATGAAAGCTCAAAACATCAAGATGACAAGCTTTTTGTCTTTCCAATAGTGTTTATAGTGTTCATGCAGTGTTATCAATATGCACTTTACAAAGTGCTTTATTACAGTAAATGTATAGGGCTTTACCATAACACACCTTAAAAAAAGATCATGAAAATTTTTTATAACTTTTGCATAGTGAAAAGACTATACTTGCTTTATCTGAGTATACAAAATGATTGTTCAAACATTTAGGAAATTTTCTTTGGAGTACACTCTGATATAAACTACAAGCAATTGAGGGCCAGTTTACTAATTATTCAACAATAAGGGACTCTATGCTTAATTTAAGTGTCTTTTCTTCCATTTGGAAGAAAAATGTGAATGTGTTTCTCTAAATTGCAATGAATTCAGTTCCTATTCCTGTAGTAAGAGCTATCATGAGCATGGTTCTGTCCTCTTTCATAAGGAAATCTACAACAAAGCCTACAAGTGATGTCAAATAGCACAAAGCCATTGCAGTTCAATTGAGGTGGCCAGAGTGGGGCGTTATTTAGGCAAAAAAAAAAAAAAAAAAATCAATACACATAAATGAGGTGTTAATTAGGATTGACTCTATAACTTTGAAATCAGATTTAATTATTTCAAACTTCTACAGTTCACACTTCCAGCTTGCAATAGTTCATCAATGGATGAGATCCCAGACCCTTGTACAAAGCAGACCATGTGGGATGGCCATGGCCAGGCTTGTAATTCCATTGGCAAGAAGAATCTCTAAAATCCGTTATTCGTTGGATCACATACATGTCGTTGTATTCCTCAAATACAAAGTATTATGGCTGAGACCACATTTTCATTCTATATTGCCGTGCCATTCACAAGTTACTTTGGCTGAGTTTGTGCAGTACTTTGCAACCATTCATTGGAAGGAAATATTTTTCGCAATTAATGTTTAGGAACAAATTGCCACATGTTAGTGTGGTTTTGTTTAATGAAACCAAGCTAAAGGAGTGGTAAATGCTTTAGAAAAGCAATAAGCCCTTTGAGTCTGTTGAATATAGGCCTAGCACATACAACTAAGGGCTGTTTGGCAGGAACCGAGCAATACAAAGCGAAGGTGAGTGTTTTTTTCAACCCCTCATCTGTGCTGTATTTCCGGTATGCAACAGAGCCTATAACTTGAATCATGCCCCTTCTCTACACAACCTTATGCCAGTAACTGAGCCTGTTTGATCAATAACCACCATGCAACAGAATGCAAAGCGCCTTCTCCATTTGCTGGTTCTGACAGATTGTATTACAAATTGTTGTAATACCACATTCACTTGTGAAAAAAATCACCTAATGGTCATAAAATATAGTAAATATGTAAAACTGCCATTTTCCGCCAGCTGTGTTTTTCTGTTTCTGTTTTTGCACCATTAGCCACACTGAGTCTGTTCCTTTATAATGACAATCTAGTGATGTGGTGTTACATGGAGATTTGATGATAATGATGTTTCAGAGCTTGTCTGAAACAATGCTCATGACATTCACTTGATGTTTTCAATCCAATGCACAGTGTGAAGTGTGTTGGGTGGGAATCTGCAACCCGAGGTCAGTAATGCCTAACTAATCGTTCATTTCTACCTTTAGAACAGACCAAATATTCTTGAAAATTGGTTAAAACATGTAAGGGCCAAGGAAGAGCAAACAAAGACCAACAAATTGGCTATGTAGGTCCAGGACACAAATGGGTTTAGCCTACTTGAGGAAATGCTTATCATAAGGAAATTCCACCCGAGAAACCGTGCCATGAAACTGATCTAGGCAATAGGAGGCAATGGACGCTGAGTTAATATTGCAATAGGTCCCAATCTGCAGACAGTGCAAAGAAACCACAGTGAGTGGAGAGCAGAATGGAGGCAGCCAAGCTGCAAACAGTGCAAAGAAACCACAGTGAGTGGAGAGCATAAATTCAGAATGGTCTGGATATTCTGTTGATATGGGTAGGTCTCCCCAAAATCTGAGAGAAGGGTCTAAATAATTTCTGGCTGAACAGGCATTTAGGCTACCTTACAAAACCTAACAGTGGGGGGACTGAGTCACGGACTCCAAGCAGTAGCAATTTAATGAGCTATGATAGTAGTCACCTCCAAGATACAAGAGAATTTGTGATGGATTAGTCAGTCATTTATTTGCAACAGCATCTATTATGCAGGATACAACACAAGCCTCCAAATAAACTCCCTGAATCTCCCTTGGACAAGAAATTGGTGGCATTTCATTTGGCATCGCATGACCCAAGAGAGAGAGAGAGAGAGAGAAGAGAGAGAGAGAGAGAGAGAGAGAGAGAGAGAGAGAGAGAGAGAGAGAGAGAGAGAGAGAGAGAGATGCTTGTGCATTGTGACGTTGTAGCCCTGGCATTTCTCCAGGCAACCTCTTCTCTGGTGCCCCAGAGCATGGCTGTCAGACATACTGATATCAGACAAAGAGAGAAACAGCTTTTCAGACATGATGTAGTACAACTCAATTACGTTTTAAGAGATCTTTTACCTCCAGTGTTGTAAACAAATCAGTGCAAGAGAGAGTTGTGTTAATGATGATTGATTGTGATCTCCAATACATTCTTTACCTATTTGCTGCAGTGACAGAAAGTCCATCAGGACCTGTGTGTGGGTATTTATTAAGCCTACCTATTATTCATATCCTATAATGTTTTCTATACATATCAAGTTGAATAACATATTACAAAGATCAGGTGTTGATATTATAAAAAACATATAATATCAATAATACATAAAATATTTTAATATAATGAAAAATATTTTGGAGGCCCAAAATAACTTTTTTTATTTCATTTATATCATTTCACTTTGTGCAAAGCGTCTGGAACATCACCACTGGCAATCATTTTCCTCAAAAGAGCACTATGTGGTCGCAATGCTTTGAAACAGTTTGCTAAATTATTTATAGAAAATGTTTTGTTATTTTGAAATTGAGGTTGGTGTTGTCTGGTTGCAATATCATGGCTTTCATGGCTTCCGTGTCTCACTCTGTTTGCTCATGCACAGCTCATGGACGGTGAAAGCGAAACTTCATTATGCTATTCCTTACTAGTTGGTAGAACGATATAAAAATTTAACTGAGCCACAAGGCAGCGTATACCTGGCAACAACATTTAGAAGTGCCCCTGAAACCACCTGTGAAGCAAGTTTACTCATTCCAAGAGGAGTGGGGGGTGGGGGTCCTGTCTCCACCAAAACCATGGGACTTCCTGCATGAGGAATTCAGTTTTGAAAAGAAATAGTCCTTTTTCACAACTAGACACACACCAGTTGTTTTTGTGAAAAAAAAGAATGTCTTATGAGGAGGAGATCAGGATTAGTCACAGTTCACAATTCAGTTACACTGAATTACTATAAATGTAAGCTTATGTTCATATTTCATGCTTAATGTTACATTGACAATTGGTCTTTTGAATGTCCTAGTTGAAAATAAATAGGTTGAGAAAACATGTGAGAGAAAAAATAACCAAGGAGAAAGGGGTTGGTGCTGTAGGTCTGTGGTGAGTGATGTCTCATCCCCCTCCTTCTGGTTTGTATTTAACAGAGAAAAACACACTAAAACAAAGATATTTATTGAACCAGATCAAAAGAATACATTTCTGAACATTGTAAACACAATGAGTATGTAGGCCTATCATGGCAGATATTTACAGCATTTTAGGATGACATTAATAATAAGCAGACATGAATTGAACAGAAGAAGAAGAAGAAGAAGAAGAAGAAGAAGAAGAAGACGGCTAGGACTGTGCGTACATATAGATACATACACATACATAAAACATAGCAGATTCAATAATTAAGTGAAGAATTAAATGTTTACACAAATCATACAATGTTTTTTTTCAGCCAAAGAGGCATGGCCTTTATCATTGAACATTAGACCACACATAATATAATAATTGCCCTGTGACTAGCCTACAGTAAGATCTCTGTCACAGCTAACAATCAGCACAGAACATTAGCCTACTTTTTAGCTTCTACAGTACATACAGTCCCATTAAAACATTACAAAAACAAACTGACATACAGTAGGCCTAAATACTTCCTTTCTACTAAAATCATCACAAACTGATGGCTCACAGTTAAAGCCAAATTACATTCACAAGTGAACCAAAACTGTTTAATTCTCTTCTGACAGGCAAATATTAAAAATAAACCATTTAAGTTCAAGTAGTGTACATTCTTGGATGGTTATACTTTCATAATGTCTTTGAACATTCTACTTACTGAAATACTGTATGTATATGTATATCTATATGTTCTGTTTACATGTTGTTGGCTGACATAGGCTACTGTATATCAGGTCAATACACATAGAACACATATTCAATTAACCAAACAGCGCAGAGGTATTTTATTACCTTTTTTAAAATAACTATTTATTTGATCTACTTTGGCACTATTCACTGTCTGGCTCAAACATTAATGTTATTGGGTATCAATGGACCAAACACATGCTACTGTAAATGTACTGTATGTTTAACAATGCATACCAATATTTTTCCCTTTTTCACAACACATTGATGAAATGTCACAGATATCAAATGTGTGATAGTGTGTGTGTGTGTGTGTGTGTGTGTGTGTGTGTGTGTGTGTGTGTGTGTGTGTGTGTGTGTGTGTGTGCGTGACTTGAGAGCCCAGGAAAAAAAAAACAACACTCTATGGTGTTATTGTCCTAGGTTTGTATCTTTCTTTCCAAAAAGGATATCTCACAGGTGGGTATCTTTCACCTGGAGGAAATTCTATTAATCTTGAACCCTTGCTGTGTGGTGAAGCAAGACGGCAGAATAGAGAGCCAGAACTGTTTGCTATATGCAGTGGGCTTAAATAATCAATAGCCATAGCTGTGAGGGTAAGAACACCAGCCATCTCTCAGCACTTTTAGCCCTAGGCGTGATGTATCATGCAGGTCTCCTCAACAGCATGACACCTGAGCTACAACACAGAGAAATAAAGACTCAAACCTAACAAGAGAAGTGAGATGTTAAAAGGACCTATGACAGTACTGTATATTTAGTTTTACTATAGGCCACCCAGCCAGACACAGATGCATGCTTCAGTTTAATGACAACACTGAGCTTCATGGGAACAGAATAACAGCAGCACCAGCAACAAATACAACAACAACAAAAACAACAACAACAACAACAACAACAACAACAACAACAAGATTGGGACCCATCTCACCAGCCCTATAAACTTCTGTTAGACCATATGGTGAAGTACTCATGACATTTGTCAACCAAGTTTTTTTTTTTTTTTTTTTTTTTTTAATTTATATATTTTCTAACAGTCTGCAAAAATGTGTAAAGGCATCATGTAATTAAAGTTATTTAAACTGGATGGAAATGTTTTCACATGCTTAATACATTCAATAGAAGGCTAAACTCAGCCTAATCCACTGACAACAAACCATTTTAATATTTAAACATATTCTAGCTGTGAAAGAAATCACAATATATGATTCTCAATATGTCCATATATTATTTTGTAGCTACATAGAAATCTGTATGGAAAACACATTAATCAACTATTTATTATAAATATAATAAAATCTAGCTCAAGCACTCTTTGCCACAGAAAAAAATGTATTATTTACACAAAAAGTCAGACCTTGTCATAACAATTTCACAGAGCTATGTAACTTCCAGGGTTTAAAGCTTTACTGTGAAGACAAAACAGAAAGGACTTGCTTTCCACAGCCTGGACTCTGTATTTGGGGGGCCCTGCTTTATGTTAACATGTGCTGAACGACCCATCTCTACGCAAATACATATGCTTATGCGACTGCCTTGACCACTTTGGCTGATGTGTAATAATTCACAAAAATGTCCATACAACCTTTGCCTGTGCAAGCTTTAGCACATGCATAATCATGTGCAAATTAAATACACCACGGACTCTCTTGCTGGTGCAAAGTACATAACACCCTCACATGTACTGTAAACAAATCCAAAATAGCCTTTACTTCTCTCATTTCATGATTCCACTGATATGTAAGTGTGGAAAATATGTACTGTATGTATGTATGTGCAGGGGCGCTGCTAGAAATTTTTGGCCCTATGACAGAAAATAATTTTGGGTCCCCCAAGCATTGATTTTAATACTGTCAGTGCCAGCCCTTAGAATCATCCCAACTCCCCCCCCCCCCCACACACCCACACACACACGCTGTGTATGACTGTGTGGACAATAGAACGGATGCTGCATGTGTTATATTTTAAACTACCATGCTCCTTTAGCAAAGAAAACAGACACTCCTATTCAGATGTCTAACCCATGAAGATGTTACTGCTGTCCTTTCATGATTGCTTTTAGGCCTACACATATGCACATTTTAAAGTGAAGCTGAAGTAGAACAATGTCATCATCAAGACAGAATTGACCAATGGCCTTGTATGCTTTTAAGCCAATCTCATTGATTTATAGGTTGTGGCTTGCATCCAGATGATGCATCAGATGTTTCCATCAATAGCCCCCACAAAAAGAGCTCAGGCTTTAGTGACAGGCCAGCTAAGGCCAGCACAGACCTGTCGTTATCTCAGCCCGAAGAGTGGTTCATGTCACCCTCTGTCCTCACTGCACTGTTGCTCTGTTGACCAGAGAGTGAGAGTAGTAGCCATTTTAAGTGCAGCCAGAGGTTATTTTCCTGTTGGCATGTGCAGTGATGAGTGTAAAGCATTAGAATAATTGCCTTTGTCAAGAGATTGCTTTAAAGGTCTACAGTCCATGCAGGAGCAATGGAAAGCTCATCTGGGTGGTGGCTTTTTGTGCTCCCACTGGAAGAATAGTGTTTTCCAGACTGGCTCTAGCCTCGCTAGCAATAGTAATTTGATCTAGTTCAGCCCACTCCAAATGACTTATGTATAACATGGGGACTTGTTTAATGTGGGGATTCCCATTGCTCAACTCTTGCTTGAATAACGATTACTATGATTAAATTAATTGACAAGCATAAAACATTCAAAGCACAGAAGCTGAAGCATAGATGCCCCTTATTAAAGCAGTAGGCCAAAGGTTATTTTGGAAGTAGACCAATATAGAAATGCTTATACAGCAGTGGGGCAATAATGAAACTCATTGCAAGGGTAATGAGTTCACATTAGATTAGATCAAGACAATCATTGAGAATGAGATGCTGTTTTTTTTTTTCAAAACATTTAGGTTTATGTAATTATTATGTTTTATGTAATGAAAACATTGCAAGGGGACCAAGAGCATAGGCTTTGCATTTGGTCAATGCTCACAAAAATGGCTGCAGGAAACATGTGGTGGTCATGAGATATGTGTGTGTATGGGTACTGCTTCAGGATGATATCCTAAGCCTTTAGCTCCAGTCAGAATAGGAGCATTCACATGCTACTCGCTTGTCGCTGTCATACTCGAGCTTGCAGGCTTGTTACCAAGGTTTTCCGTTGGCTCACTAGTCACTGTAGAAGTATTGGAGGGAAACGAACTACCGGTATAATAATACACCTGAGCACACCGTTACGTTTAAGTTATTTACACTCACTTGTCATTTAGTCGGTTTCACACATGACATGAACCACAGTTTTTCTCTAAGAAATGTGTATGTCTCTATCGATTAGGGTGCATCTAGGAATCAAAACCAAAAGATGGTTTTGTCTATAAACTGTAAAATCTCTAGGGAACTTGCTGGTTCAGTTAACTGTCAATCAATGGTATCCTCCACTTTTATTGGTAATTGCTTGACACGTAATGCTGAAAGTTAAAATAATTTTGTCTCGAAACCCACCAAGACAAGCTGTCACACATTCCATGTCATCACTTAGCTACAGAGCACAGGTGTAATAGCCCTATTGAGGTAATAAAGGGTGACCATCCAATGGCTGCATCTCTGGCAGAAATATTAAACCACATGCTCCTTGGAAGCAAATGAACTACACATATCCAGACTAATCAGCCAGGTGTAAATGAATCCAGAAATATATAGGGGTATAGGGCGACAAAGACTGAAGCAAACCTTCCCTTGAAAATGTAAATGCAAGTACAGTTTATGAAAAATGAAGAATAAATCAAGTGATTTATCAGTCAGTACAATTCCTCTCTTTGAGGTGTCAGTGCATATCAATGTTTTCAATTTATTTCTAATTTGTTTCTGTCTAGACAATATCAGGCATAGTAAAACTGCAGGTGAGAGGGCATGACTAGGAGGGGTCATTTCCAGCCGAATGGAAATATTTTCATCAGTGCTAACACATCCCTTTTGGTTGGCAAATTATGTAGTTGAATGTTAAAGCAGATATTCATATTGCTGGGTTCAGAAACATTTTGCACAAAGATGTGGGCAGGTTTTCCTTTAAATGTTCTTCTTTTTTAAAATTTATTTTTCATGTTATTATTATTATTATTTTTTTTTAGAAAACCATCTTAAAAAATCTGAGAAGAAAGAGGGAAAAAATGCTTTGCAGCAACACTTTGCAGTAAGCAATTATTTTACAATTATATTTGCATGGATTTTATCTTGTGTACGGGATAAGGGCCGACGAGGTGACCGGTTCAATTGAAATAATGGCGAGGTGGAGAACTTACCTCTACCCTGTTCGGTTTGGGTACTATTCATAGTTAGTGAAAGTAGATCTGACAGACTGCTTACTGTTGTTATAGTTACCGTTCTAAAAAGCATTGACATGGAATGGTGGTGAAACGTTTTAACAGAAAAACGTCTCTAGTAGCCGGTTATACGAAAGTAATCGCCACCTGATCGCCACCCCATCAGCCAATCAGAGAAGAGAATCGCATTCTCAAGGGAGATAAAGCAGTGTATTCTTCATTGTGCCTGTATAACAATAAAATTTCTATAATACAATTTCTTTGATCTTGGTTTGCTACACTGTAAACTATTGGACAAGAAACAAATGTGTCCATGTGTAATCAAATTACTTTCTAATTCTTGTTGATTATATCAGCATTATTTTAGGAAAAAAGGCAGTATGTACAAAGTAACATTCAAAATAATTAAAAAAAAATAATAATTTTCAACCTAGATGAGATCAGTTCATCAAGAATAAATCAAATGTAATCTGTAACCTAATTATAGTCTCTGTTCTCCTACACTATGTGGCTACTTCATTGATTCACGGATGGAAGACAGTGCTGCTCCTAAATTCCATGGTTAACATCAGGAACCACTGAACCACTTCACTGATCTCAGCTGTGTATTTTGCTACCTATAACGTTTTAGGAGAAACTCCATTATTCCAGATCAGACCAATGTGCCATACCTTTTATTTACAACAACTAAGTCCAATTACGTTTATCTTAAGATGTTAAAATACCAAAGTCGAACTTTGACAATAAGGTCAGATAAACACAAAAGAGCTAAAGTTTGATGTTCAAGATGACTGGTATTTAGCACACACCTTTATCCATAGCAATACAGATTCACAATGGTGAAGTCAAACCCAGGCCAACTGATTGTTGGTTACTGTTCCTGTTCTATCATGGCCATTAGTCAATCATAATAAGCCAACTTAAGCAGTCAAACAGAGATTAATACAATTATTTACAATATGTTTTGATAATTTCTGCTATGTACATCTGCACTGTGATACAATTATCCTGTGTCCTGTGTATAAATTATATGGATGAACTTGCTTAAATACCTGCAAAAACACACAATGGACTTGATAAGAATATTCTTTTGACACCCATGTCTCCTCACATGAACTCCTCCTGTTGGGTATCAGGCACAGTATAGAGAGCTGGCCTCCCCTCTGGGTTGTCCTCTATGCAGCCGTTGAGGTGGCGAGAGGACGAGGTGCCCTTCTGGCCGGCTTGCTTGGCCTCCCCATGCTCACCTGCCCCCGTGGCCACAACCACACTGGTCTCCACGCGGGAGAGCGTGTACATGCTGCTCTGGCGGGTAGGGTGGAAGCGGTTGGCACGCAGTTCCAACTCGTCGTAGCTGGACACGTGCACAAACGGACACCAACTGAAGGCTTGTTTGAAGCCGGCACGGAACCTGGGCATGTCGGACACAGAGATGGAAGGTTAGGAGAGAGTTCTTAGGACTAAGAAAAGAACTTGGGACTTACTAAGAAAAGAAGACATGAGTGTGCGCTAAAATATATATACAGTTAATTTCGCCTGGCAGCACCTCCAAGAGTGTGCACTCTCACATTCTTCACCATTAGCTTAGGAGAGAGGCCGAGAGCTTCATCTCAAAGGTGGGAGAGAGGGGGATAGTCTCTTGTCTTCTCTCATCAAGCAATAACAAACCCATTTGTGCACTCTCTCTCTCTTTCTCTCTCCTGATGTACTGATGGCAGTGATCGCTTTAATCTGGGCCCCTGCTGCTTGTAAATAATGACCTTAAAAGACATCACACTGTTGTTCACACATTATTTGTGTCAAGTGTACACACATCGCCCTTGAAGCAGGACATGCTCCAGATCCAGTTCTATTTTTATTGTGTTAAAGCCTTTAAGGTATACATAAAGTGACCCTTTGGTATTAACAAGCTCTAATGCTAACGCACATCGGTCAATGTATGCACATGGATGTGTCGAGATGGTAGATACGCAGAGCAAGATGTTTCATGGTAGATCATATGTGAGCAAAGTGGTGATCAGTTAATCACTTGCAGGATCTGGGGTTTTGGGTCAGTGACATTGAAACTGAAAGTGGATATATCTGAAATCGCATTCGCGCTTGTCGCACAAAAACGACCATTTATAAAATGAACATTTAAACCGAGGCATAGAGAACTTTGAAAGTGCACATTTAGGTTAGATATAAGGTTATATGTACAGCTTGTCTCTATCTAGCTTATAAGCTTCTGTCGCCATGTTTCATCTGAACTAACGCAAGATCGACATTACTGAGTAGTGAACTACTCTACATCTCGCGTTAGTTCAGATGAAACACGCTTACCAGCTAGACAGAGATAAGCTGTACATACAGCTTATCAGGTACATACCTTATCTAACCTAAATGTGCACTTTCAAAGTTCTCTATGCCTCGGTTTAAATGTAAACACCCTCGGGAATCTACGGAATGAAGTTTGGAGTAACTTTGAGCTTCGTCAATGGTGGAAATTATGGAGGTAAGCTACAGTTTGAGGTGCCGTTGACTCCAACGTTAAGCCTGTTTGAAGCCAATCGGTTAACTAGCCATATTCCCGAGAGGAGGGGTCAGGTGCAAGTGAACTATGTGCGACAAGTCCGTGCTCCGATCACTATTTAACATACTTTAAGACAGAATCACACCAGCTTTCTCCTTTAATGTGTTTCTGATAGATTTGGCAGAGGGCCAGGTGTTACATATATGTACTGTAATTGTATGTTTATATTGAGTTGAGTTTTTTTTTTTTTTTTTTTTTTAAGTAGTGAACTTTACCTTATGAAACATTTTTTGTTTGTATTTTGCAGCTATAGACCAGGCAGGCCAACCTAATTACAAGCCCCGACCCTGCTGCTACTCAGTAAACAGACTCAAGGCTTGTGAGAACTCCAGTCCACATACACTCTAGTTCTAAAATATCTCTCACATCTTCATCACATTTAATGTGCTCAAGTGTATTCCAGAGACATGGGTGATGGGCCTAATCACAAAAGTACCCAACACTTGAAATGAAGAGCTCTTTTCCAAAATGAGATATCTTCATTTCTACAAATATTCATAACCGCTTTCTCCTGTGTTTTTTTTTTCCTGTTTGATTAGTCAGGCTGCAGTTGGATTGATGAAATGAAAGGAAAAAACTCGGTGTCAATCAGCTCATATCCTTGTTCTTTGAGGCTGTCAAGTGTTGTTGGTAGTGAATAAGAATGACGGTATTTGGTACAGCCTGGATTGAATTAGCAAATTTGTTCATGAAATTTCCCCAAAATATTAATGTTGAGGACTGTTCGGATTCCGAAAATACGGCTTAGCCGCGCACTTTTCAGCCTATGTGCATTTTGTGAATGACTTAATTCGGCCATATGCGCACTATAGGCAGAGCACCTCAAAATCTGGGTGTTTCTCTTGTAAAGTTCCCTTGCGGGTATTCTCCCATTGAGAGAAAATATTTTGGGAGATATTACTGTAACTACTGTAGCTGTAATGCTTGCGTGATTGACACGCTTGTTGCTGTTCACCAGACATCTGCTGTGCACTACTTCTCATTTATAAATTAAACGTTGCTGGTAAGGAACACATTTTTTAGTTAAAAATGGACAATTTCACTGTACCTGCTGTTGAGGCAGCAGTAGATGATGGGGTTGTACATGGTGGAGCTCATTGCAAGCCACATGACTGATAAGTACACCTGCTGGATGTACTTCCATTTATTGATGGGCTTGTGGAGCCCCGAAAGCAGGAAGTAGATGTGGTAGGGCAACCAGCAGAAGGCAAAAGTGACCACTACGATGATCATCATCTTCACCACCTGGGACCAGACAAGGGGGAGAATAAAGGAAGGCAAAGATGAATTTAAACTTTATGGGCAACAAGACAGAGAGAGAGAGAGAGAGAGAGAGAGAGAGAGAGAGAGAGAGAGAGAGAGAGAGAGAGAGAGAGAATATATTGTGCCGAACCAGATCACACCAGCGGAAGAGAAATTACAGCTACACAGACATGAAGTGAGCTACAAGTGTAAACATGTGGAGACCTGCTCTGGTGCCTGGACATTCTCACAGAAACAAACACACACCTTATCAGTTTCCCACCAATTCATATCCTGTATACTTAGCCCTTTATCGACAAAGTTTTGACTGTTTTTGCATCAAGAGGTCTGAGTGTCTCCCATCCTGTGTGCTTCTCTAACCGGAGATAAGTGCATTGTGTCTCCTACTGCTACTGTTTAGGCCGCTTGAATACACATCCCAAAGTAAATACTGAGGTATGAATGTTGTATAAGAGCCCTTTAGTTTAGTATCTTTGGAGATGATGGGAAGCATAGGTTTAAGAAAACCTTCATGCTTCAATGCAAGGGTGTTTCTGGAAGGCGATCAGAATGATAAATTGACCGTTGGCTCATATGTGGTTGTGTGGTATATATAGGTGGTCATGAGACCGTTTTAGATCTGATTTGGTCTCACTGATATGATTTGGAAAAATAATTTCTTCTTTGACTGGCAGTAGTGTTCAGTAGCCTTGGCGGCCACATATGGTTGAGTCTGAGTTTGTGATGACCACAATTTGTTAACAGTATTTGTATTGGATTCCATTGCCATTAAGTATGAAACTGGCCACCTCAATTGCATTAGACTGTACTAGAATTATTTTCATCCACACCAAATTCCTCAAGATGATCCTTTTAAACATAGAGTAGTATGTATTTGTCTCTGTGACGCTACAGACTGGATATTAAGGAGAAATAACCTGCACATCTCTCCAATGTTGAACACGTGATAACCCTTCTTACAACAAAAGTGGGAACGAAATTCTCCCTAAAGACTAACTTTATCATCTAAAGACTCAAAAATGTTGATAAGAATAATAATAAAAAAAAAAACATGAATTAGGAACGATAGATACAGGGAAATGAATGACAGTAGAGAGTAGAACCTCAGCTACATGTTGAAGCTGTTCATTGACAGAGGAAATCGAAGCTGGGAAGTACATTCCATAGCTTGGGGGCAATGAACTCAAATGTGTGGTCACCATGGGGTCTTCAATCAAGTGCGTGAAAGAAGCAATTTTGGTTGTTAGATCTGAGGGAGTGTACAGGTGTGTGAGGGTATATAAGTTCAGTCCAATAAGCAGATGCCTGGCCATGCAGTCTCCTATAAGGCAGTCACCTATTTGACCTAGTTAGCAGCCTGGCATCTCTTTTAGGCAAGGCAAGGGTATTTATACAGCACATTTCTTACAACAAAAATGTAGCCTAGAAATCTAGACGAACCTGGTGGGAGCAAATTGATTTGTTCAGTCAGTACGTTTAGCCAAAGATAACTGCTGATTCCGCCCAGGATTGAGTTCAGTCTATCAATCATGGTCAGGCTATATATTTTATATGGTATAGTATGACAGGTGAATTGCAGTGTGTTTTACAGATAATATATAATATTTCAGGGAAATTTAAAACACGCTATAGAATATAGAACATTTCAGGAGAAACAGAACTCAATATTATCCAAAATGATAAAATTCAATATCTTTTTGAAAAAAAAAAAAAACATTACTGTTAGCCTACTGTCTTATGTGCATTTATTTCTAATCAGTTTGTATCTACAATCAGACACAATACATAAAATATTGGGTTATACATCCATTGCTCATCACATGTTATGGACCTCACTGCAGCCCGCTTTTGTCAAAACTCTCTGTCAAACACTTGTAACACCTTAAAATTTTATTATGTGTTTGAGTGATAACTTGTGAGTAATCCTGACCCACCCAGCAATGAATGATGAAAACATGACATCCTTACAGCATCTGAAAAACAGTTTATAGACACAACAGAGGCAGGACTGGCACATGAAAAAGGAGAAAGCAGAGGGAGGGCTGGTCTTGCTCTATGCTTGCCTGTCACGCTCACCTCTACTCAGCACACTGGCATCTCTCTACCCTTCCCCCACTGAACCCATTGGATAAATATTGGAGGTAGCTGAATGGATGATTCCCGGCATACACACACACAAGAGGAAGAAGGGAGAGAAGTGGAGCAAAAAAGATGGAGTGTGTGTGTGTCTGTGTGTATGAGAGAGAGAGAGAGAGAGAGAGAGAGAGAGAGAGAGAGAGAGAGAGAGAGAGAGAGAGAGAGAGAGAGAGAGAGAGCGGACAATGCAATGAGAAAAAAGGTACCTGGCCTTTCATTTCTCCTTATCTGTCCAATTCCTCTTTTGTTATTGGGGAAGGAAGGGGCTGAGCCTCACAAGGAAGGATATAGATCTACTCTGTGTGGAAAGGGGCTGTGGGTAGAGCAGGTGTGATGTCAAAGAAAAAAAGAGGAAAATACTGACAGCACTCAAGGCTATACCACTTCGCATGTCCTTTGTCCAAGGCATCCAAAGTAATTTGGCTCAAGAGCTTTCAAACAATAGCCATATGCAAATTAACAAAACCTGCAAGGACATAAAAATATCAACACTACTATCTCTTTTGCGATAGGCCACAAGAGGAATTGATTTATGGTCATTTTAGATGAGCCGAGGGACATTTTTACAGGCTTTGAATGCAGCTGGGCCTATACTAAAGAACAAGGTCTCTTTTAAAATTATGCATTACATGTAGGCTACACAAATATTTTAACAGTTTCCCATTCAATGTCATGTATAATGAATAATGGTAATGAGCTTCCAACAATATAATGTAATGTACAATGCTTAATACCCTTGTATCAGTATTCTGTGTTAATAAAAACAACCCACATTAACACCTTCTTTGTCCTGCTACACTTTGTAACTGCACTGTCCACTGTTACCCTCTTGTTATCTCCTCAAAGAAAACAACAATCACATTCAATATGATTGAAAATAATAAAGTATATATAAGTTGGGTGATCGTTGCTGAAACCTCTAATATTGCTGGCATGGGAAAAAGTCACAGTAGGTAATGCTTTCACCTGAAGTTTTTATACCATCAAACCGAACATAAGCAGCAACATGTCATCTCCAACTCTTCTATTTCCAGTGCATGTCTGCAAGAGTTGTAACACATCTCATTTCCCATGTAATGTCCAATCAACACCAACAGAAAAAAAGTCCTGACTTAGGCTAATTCTACAATAGAGTCAAAAAGAAGGATTCGGATTCGGCCGAATCTCAGACAGCGCATTCGATATTCGTACAAATCCCAAAAGTCAGGATTCAGTACATCCCTAGATATAACAATAAAGCTTTTAAAATATGACTTGAATTTATCTGTAAACACCTGTAGATTAACCAATGTACAGTAATAATTGCTCAGTTCAGATTTGATCTGTCCACATTTTATTTTAAAACATGCGTAACCACCAGTAAAATCTAATATGAAGTGACTTCTTGAACTCAGAAAAACAGGA
>JAODXP020005947.1:52500-55383 GCA_027497455.2 Sardinella longiceps
TTAATTTGTAATTGCCCATTATAACTATCACATTTACCAGGGTTCATCAACCTTTTTGGCATGTAGTGCCAATCAATAAGAATTGTCTTGCATTCCAATCAACAGGCCAATTGTTTTACACGTAGGCCTAACTATTATATAATTCAAAATTAATCATTCTAAATTTTATACAGTACATGAAAAGCACTCGGAGAGCATGGATCTCCACCATGACAATATAAGGTCACTGACAATACAAATTCCAGATCACCACCAAAATTGAAAGGGTCCCTATGAAAGATCACCCATTCCGTTGTCACATTTTTTGCCATGCAGGCGCCAGGTTCTAAAAAACGTTGCTAAGTTAGCATATATTTTCCAAAATTTAATCTAAATCCTTGTGGTACTTTTTTCCAGGTATTTTGCACACAGACAAACCAACAAATGCCGGTAGAAAAAATACCCTCCTTGCTGGAGTTAGTAAAAATGTGTCCTATTGGCTTACTGCAGAAGACTCACCATACAACAACCACCAATGGTTTTTCAACAGCAGATAGGACAACCAAATGAGTGTCCCTCTCTGTGCCAACTGCGGCACATGTGCCAGGGGTTGCCAACCTCTGATATACACCTTGACGTTCCGACTCAGACCAAGCAGGACCGGTTCTAGGCATAGACAAACTAGGCGATCGCCTAGGGCACCAAATATCAGGAGGTCATCACAATACTTTTTTTTTTTTTTTTTCAGTTTTTCACTTGTATTTCTAGAAAAGAGGAAACAAAAGTCAAGTCTGGCCTAGGGCAATGAAAAGCCTAGAACCGGCTCTGAGACCAAAGCACACAGCCACAACACAACGCAGAACACTGGGAAGAACATGCCAAAACCTTCAACGCAAATAGATGGACTATCACGAATCTCTGCCTTCAACCCTGACACACATATCTCTCCATATGGGTCATTCCGTGTGAAATCAACCAGTGACGGACCGGTCACCCTCTCTGAAAAATCTGAAAAAAATTACAGTTGTTTGTATACTCAACCTATGCTTGAATCTGAAATAGTAAGTCTGTATCACTAATGGTTGCAAAAGTACAGCCATTTGAAAGTTCAAGTAATTTTAAGCATTTTGGTGAACAAGCCTTTTGTCCAACTTCCAACATAACTGGCTCTTTTAGTATTTCACACACAATGATGAAACCATGTGCATAGAAACACATTTTCCTGTAGAGTTCAAAAATCTACTCAGATCAGATCTTGTGTAGTGTATCTTGTGTAGTTTCCCTCTCCAGAGCTCTGAAGATGGCTGTAAATTCTATGTGTGATTTCACACCACCACCTTTCAGGGCTTCTTGTTCAAAAAGGAAGTGAGACAAATTTATCTGAGTTTTTTTCCCACTCAAATATGGATTTTGCGGTCCTGTTTATGCATTAACTTTTGTTGATAATGTTATCATACTGTCAGAGCATTTCTTCAAAGATGGTTCCAATTTTGGAAAATGCTGTTTTCATCCTCTTATTTTACCATGTGGACAGTTTGCAAGATTTTTTTAAATTTTACCATGACTCATTCAGTATCTGAGGAACATCTGTCCAAAATTTTGTGTTGTTGCTGAGTCTCGTTATTGTGATATGATTTTTTGAAAATATTGTCAGTAACTCCACTGATATACATTGACTTCCATTGTATTGAAAGTGCACCACATATGGCGCAATGTGGTACTGCAGATAAGCAAGGAGAAATCCAGCATAAAGCCAATAGGCCCATTGTTCTAGTTACCTGAATGCTGTCTTTCAGAAAAAGAACATAAAAATTGATTATAGACCAAATAACAAACAAACTAATGCTGAGTGAAGGGGGCAGAATTAAATACAAATGAAAGTAAGTTGTTGGGTAGGATTTCTCCTTTAATTCAGTGGATTTACTGACAATATTTTCAAAAAATCCTATCTAAATAACGAGACTCAGCAACAACACCAAATTTTGGATAGGTGTTCCTCAGATACTGAATGACTCAAAGTAAAATTTAAAAAAATCTTGCTAACTGTCCACGTGGTGAAATGAGAGGATGAATATGGCCTTTGTAAAAATCATACCTGTTTTTAAAAAAATGCTCTGACAGTATGATAACTATATCAACAAAAGTTAATGCACAAACAGGACTGCAAAATCCATATGTGAATAGGAAAAATACTCCGATAAATTTGTCTCACTTAGTTTTTGCACAAGAAGCCCTGAAAGGTGGAGGTGTCCAAACAAGCATAGAATTTATTGCCATTTTCAAAGCTTTGGAGGGGGAAAATAAAACCAGATACATCTGATCTGAGCTGATTTTTGAATTCTACAGGAAAATGTGTTTCTATTCACATGGTTTCGCAATTGTGTGTGAAATACTGAAAGAGCCAGCAATGTTGGAAGTTGAACAAAAGGCTTGTTCACCAAAATGCTTAAAAATACTTGAAATTTCAAATGGCTGTACTTTTGCAACCATTAGTGATACAGACTTACTATTTCAGATTCAAGCATAGGTTGAGCATACAAACAACTGTAATTTTTTTCAGATTTTTCAGAGAGGGTGACCGGTCCGTCACTGGTTGATTTCACACGGAATGACCCATATCCCTCCACTGTACGTCTTGCTTGGTGAACCACTAATAGCAAAGATCATGGAATACTGAGCAAGATAATGCATCATAATACATTTCAATGGGAGCAAACTGGAATACTTCCTGTCTGCATAAATGCATTACATCACAATAAGAAAAGATTCTTTAAAGTTCTGTCAGCCAATGAGAGCTAAACTTTGTCTGCATAAAGGGGGATTTTTCCCCCCTCCCCCTTGCAAAAATAGAACCAGGAACTGAACCAGCGTTGACACCTCTCGCTCCGCTTGAATCCTCTCTGC
>JAODXP020005948.1:0-55343 GCA_027497455.2 Sardinella longiceps
TGTTGTAATTGACGATGATGCTGTATTTGCAGGTTAGTTGCTGAGGGGGTAGAGCCGGGACGAATGAAATGGGGGACGAATGAAACGCTGCGATTTTCTCCGTGTAATAGGAAGATAGACAAGCGTGTTTGGGTCACATGATAGCACATTATGAGCCTTCCACCTGACTGCTGAATATTTTTTCGGGTACGTCTTTTAATCACGGAGTTACAGCCGATAGGTGTTTTTTGATGGTCCAAAGTAAATTTATTAAACGGTTGAATTTTTAAAATACCAACAACTATTATTCATCAAAATTGTTCAATCTTTATGCTTCGAATTCAGCAGCCCTGAATTGCTGCTCTCTTCCTAATCCCCCAAACTTTCATTTTGCCTGGTAGTTCACACGGAATGTAAACCATGCTACAAGGGCAGCAGCCTGTGGAGGGACGAATGAAACAGGTATTTCATGTATACCACCAGGGCCTTAGGCCCATATAATCAAGTAAATACACATAAACCTATGATTTTACAATATTTTGTTCTTAAATGATCAGGAAAAATCAGTTTTACAAAGATGGAGATGTATCTGGCTCTGTTGACAGGGGTGCGCTATAGGTTGTGAAAGGCATGCGACCATTTAACTCCTGTATCTAAATATTCAGATATCATTTTGCATGATAGAAACATGATATAAAATATATTACTTACTGCTGCAGCTGAAAAAAATGGGATTATCAGCCACAGAAAATTGTTTCCCCATAACTGCAATTTATACGCTTGATGGCAAGAGTTCTAAATAGACACACACCGTGAAGTATGTCAAAGCAAAAAAAAATCTCAAATGACACCTTTTAGAATACATATTCATAATAATTAGTCAAAAATTATATTTGGTTGTAGTTTGCAGGATTTTAACTAGCTGTTTCATTCGTCCCACCTACTGTTTCATCCGTCCCTGCCAGAGGGACGAATGAAACAAAATGCCTGTCTCATCGTTCGCGCAAATTATTTTAGAACGGTTTCGTCTAGGATCGTAAACTCAACTGCATTCAATAGAGGACGCAGATGGGAAAGGCGTTCATCCACCTAGCAGAGACCATGATTTTTAATTGTTACTCAAAACATGTCTGTTCACTCGATTGGGTGATTGCCGTCTTTAGATACCTATTTTCTCTCATCCCTGCCCTTGACTCTTACGAGCTCTGTGTAATTGGCAATGAGTCCTGATGAAAAATAAATGTGGTAATGAAAAACATATCCATGTATAATGATATAGCCTATATGGTGCTAAATGTTTAAATATTAGGGGAGATTTAGGGCAACTTTTTATTTTGATTCAATTTTTCGGGACTGCCGTGAACCATCTGCTTTTACCGCACCCGCGAAAGTCTCTCTCTACTCCCGCCCGCGACCGCAAGCGGAGCTCACCAATCGTCCCGTGCCGCATACTTTTGCGTTGGGTCCCACGGGTCCTGCGGGATTCCCGCGGGAGTGCAGACCTCCACCATGTAGCCTACTAACAATAAAAATGTACGATCTGGCCACTAACGGTAGAACAAACACAATCCGGTGAAGAATCACTGGTTGTCTTACAAACTGTCTGCACATAATAAGTTAGTGCTACCACCCATCAGAGGAACTACTGAATGAGTATGGCACTTCAAACGATCGCTGTTCTTGGCTAATCCCACCAACAACTCTCTGCGCACACAGGCCTAAATTCTCCCCTTTTCAGCTACACGCTTTTTCTATGCATTTCTACTACGCACTTTTGAGCTGCGTGCATTCCCCTCTTTTGATGTCTGCCACACCCTCTGCGCTTGAGTTCAAAATCAAGCTATGTTATGAAAGAGGTGGGCTCTATGTAAAATTGGATTGGACTGATCAACTGCGTCATTAACCTCGGTTGTCATGAAATCACATAATGTGGACTTTCTCATTTACCATCCGAATGCTAAGCAATCCAGAATGAGGATAAATCTGCCTTTAATAGGCTATTGAAAATATTATTGATCAGGAATTGGAGACAGGAGTAGCCTGTGATGATCAAGGACCTTCCAGATTTTGTTGATCTTTTTTTTTTTTTTTGACATCTTTGAAATAATAAGGCAAACATTGTAATACATTGTCATTACAGCATCAGCATGCCGTTTCAAAACTAATGTCGGTAAAAAAGTGCCAGCCTATATGCTTTATCTCTGTAGGCTAATTCAAGGAGCAGATTGGCTTGCATTTAGATTATTTTAGCAAGACAGAATGCAACAGTTTTACAAGCAAGGCTGTCTAGGTATAGGACATGGAAAACTTCAGAGAGATCATATTTGCAGAGTTGGGGGAGTCAACATGTCCCCTCTATTTCCTTTGGTTCTCTGTAGCCTGAACTCTATGCATAGCAAGGATATTTTTAGTTCAGGTGCTAGGTATGGTAGGCCTACCCAAATCCTTTAGCCAAATAATTAGAAGGCTTATAGCTTACATAGCGTCATATTTCCTCAAATGCATGACCTACCCTAGGCGTAGAAAAATAACGAAATATAACAATATTAATAGGCTAGAGAAATTGAAGCAATCTTACAAATCATTCAGAGCAAAGCCAATTTCCAGTAAACTAGGACTATTCACAAGCACAAAATAAATTGCTACGTTAACTCAAAAATATGTTCATTTACCAGCAATCATTTAATTCATAAATGTCTGGCAGGGATGTCTGGTGAACAACTCGTTTCAATAGCGAAAGTAGGCTATTCCAACTTGCCTAATCTTTGAGCTGAAGACATTTTAACCCAACATTTGATGCATCCAATTTATTTCAAAGTAAAGACTAATATTTAACCTAAGGAAATGAAGTAGCCTAATAAATAAGAAGTTGGAATATATGCTGCGTGATCTCTGATGTCGGAAGAAACTGCGAGTGAATGAGGGAGAGATTAAAAAACAGTAGCCTATGGACCATCCAATATGTTTTTCGAAGATTTAACTTGTCTGTTTTCCTGAGTTGCTGTCAGAACGAACCTTCCACATAATGAGTTTAATCCCAGGTGACGGTCCGTGTATGATTCGTTCATTTGATTTTTAATTAAGAACGAAATAACAATAAAATGGAAAAATTGCTTGTTATAGGCCTATGATTTTTTGGTTTTCCAATGTTGAACAAAAAACAAAATAACGACTTATTTTTTTAAACTTTCATTTAATGCTCAGGTCAAAAATGAAACATTTTAAAAACGGTATGGCACCAATTTTGATTTTATATTTTAATATAGGCGTCCGTTTGGTTTCCAAAGTGCTGGGGAAAAAACACATGCTTGCTTCTTAAGTGCTGGGGATAGGCCTATAGTTTTCTTAATGATGCTTTTATGCCTCCGTTGTGCTATGTCTATACGAAATTGCAGCCTTCTAAATATGTAATTAATTCAGCACAGCGTTAGGCAATCTCCAGTCGTGAAAAAAACTATTGGACCACGGTGTAAGCCTACATTACGGACAAGGTATTCACAGGCCTGTTCATATGGAATGCCTATAGCCTAAAATAAATTAGCCTAATCAAATATCTGACACTTAAGCCAAACTCACAGCATAAGGCAAAGAAATTCTGTTTCCCAAAGAAAAATATCGGCAAAAAATGCGGAATTCAAAAGTAAAATGGCGTCTTGATCAATAATAGCCATTTGATCGGTGCTAGATGCATTTTCAAAACAGTTAAAAAGCGCACTCCCTCACCAGCTGGGAGCTATAGCAGCCAGTCATGCGTGGTCAATCATTTGTTAATCAAATTGAAAAGCAATTACTTGACCCAAGTTGTTGTAATGCAAAAGTAGGCCTAATCCTGTAGGACCAACGTGTTATGACCAGAAGGTGGCATTATAGGCCAATGTAAAGTAAATTATGCACTAGGCCTACTTCTTTCCTGAAAAACGTTGATATTAAAAACAGTGTGCTAATCTGACGCGCCTCGCTTTATCGGACCAGCTCCCTCCCAACTATGTGTCCGTAAACAAATGTTTTCCTTCTCAGTTAATTTCCTTTCACTGTAATTTCCAAGCAGCGCTCCTTCATTTTATAAAGGAGCGCAAAATGCAGCGCGCACACCGCACACTCACTCTCCGCGACGCCTGCGAGTCGGTAAAAATGTTCATTAATATTAATTCTTGGAGTAAGCTGGATGTGTCCCAAGAGTTTCTAGTGAGTGTGCTCGTTTGTTGTGGATGTTAACTGAACGAGAATAACTTGCTACTGAGGAATGAAGTTTAGAAACTGAACTTTTTGCTGCCATCGGGCCCCCGACGTGCATCTAAACAGCTGAGGGGAAAAGTAGCCTATATCTGATCATTGCGGTGTGCACGCGGGCAAAGCAGTCCCTCCTACATGCAGCAGCATATTACAAATTTCAGCGTGGGTCCTGCCTGCTTGAAACAATTGGATAATGTATGGCCTATGTTTCCAGTGCAGCGGTAATCGTGCTCATAGACGAAGACGCGCTTTGGCGACAGATTAAAAAACAAAATCAAAATTATTCTCAGGTCCTCCAAGATCATTGTTGAAATGTTTCATTTTGGACCTGAGCATTACATCAAAGTTTAAAAAAAGAAATCGTTATTTTGTTTTTTGTTCAACACTGGAAAACCTAAAAAAAATCATAAACAAGTCATTTTTTCCATTTTATTGTTATTTCGTTCTTAATTGAAATTCAAATGAACGAATCATACACGGACCGGTGACACAAGTTTGCTTTGTTATTTAATTATTTGGCTTAGGCCTATATGCAGTTTCAATTTATTCAAGTGTGGACATCGCAGGCAATATGCCATTTCGCCTTTCTGTGGCGCTCGACCTTTTTCCAGCCTTCAGAGCGCGTAAGAGATCATGAACTTAAGTCGATGGGAGAATGCGTGCAACTTATTTCTGAATGCGTGATTAATGCGAGAAACACCCAGATTACAGGGTTGCTCCTCCCAGAGAGCTATAGAGCGTGTATCTGTTATAATGACGTGCAAGTGAGCGACTTAAGTCATTGGCTGAATGTGCGCAGATTGTAGTCAGGAGGGAATTTGCGAAGATCGTGCACTTCTGGACAAGTTTTTGATTTTTGGCAGGGTGTTAGGCATAGGCCTAAGGATTTCAAAAATCAATGGATACAAGTTGGGATGACCCCCTAGTGGCTGGTATGCATACAATCCAAAATGGCTGGTATGCATACAAGAAAGGGCTGTATATAGGTTTCTTTTAGTCTTAAATTGGTGTATAATGGCATTTTCTACTTAGTTTGACACAATGAATCCACTTCTGATATGTTCTTCTCATTTAAAAAAAAAAAATATATATTAAATCTATTATCATAGTCATCTTTAGCTAAAATAAACTGTCAATATCTGTGAAAAAGACACACAGAATTGGAGGTGTCGGATCATTATGACACCTTCCGAATGCATGCCAAGTTTTGTGATATTCTGTCCATTGGGGGGCCATACAGTAAATTGTTTTATGACATTTTACTCCAGCTGGCCAGCAGGTGGCCGGACATTTTTCTACAAATATTATTCCATGTATAGCGCCACCACGTTTAAAATGAAAACCCAAAGTAAGGTATTGTAATTGGTGTTAACGGGTAATCTTGTCTGGCATGGTCAAAACTGGAGGCCTCCCTCAAATGCCTCAGTTTGCTACTGGTCGATGTCAGAAAAAGCTGTGCTGAAGCTTAAACCAATCACACCACTCTTTCCTCTGACGTATGTGACGTGAAGGGAACTGCTTGAGTAACAGGACTGAGTAACGTCACTGACTAGAACACGCCTCTAACGAGGGCCATTGGAGCCGCACAGTTGATTGATTCTCGACAAAGTCGATGGAAATCCCGATCTTTCAGGAGCTCAGAAACCCTGTGTAGATTGTAGCTGGCTAGACCAGTGAGAAGCAACCATGCCTGAAGGTTATACATCACTAGGAGGGCGGGCCAGGCTATCTAAAAGCAGGCAAGAAAATCAACCATGGTCACCATTCTGCTTTGCAGAGTGAAATGAAATGGAGCACGTAAAGGAGAATGGGTACTCCCAGGCGATCAAACCACAGGTCTATGGATTTATTCACACTCCATAGACCCAAGGGGTTAAGCCCCTCTATCCTTCCTTGCTTTAAAGGAATAGTCCACCTCTTTAAGGTCCATCTTTGAGCTTTGCGCTGTACCAGTGGCCAAGACTTTTGACAGGCTTAACTGTCGGTATTGGGTCGTTGTTGATGTGGAACCTTTCATTAGCAAGCTGGCCTTTGACAATAGAGATGCGACGGGATTTGTTGAGTTTGATCACCATCCGTGCCCCTTGAATGTTTTTCTGGAGTTTATCCAGTAGGCATTTGGTGCATGCAGGTGTTGTTGTTATTGTCGTCATGCCATCCATGTAAGTTCGTATTGGAGGAAGACGCAGCGCATTCTTCAACTGGTTTCCTCCAACCACCCATTGCGATGCCCAGATGATGAGCTCCATCGCCATGGTAAATGCAAGTGGGGAAATGGGGCAGCCCACCATTATGCCAACCTCGAGGTGCTGTCAGGGAGTTGTGCAAGCCTGTGCTGCGACACAAAACTGAAGGTCCTGGAAGTAGGCTTTGACCAGCCTTGTGATGCCCTCTTGGGACTTGGAAGAAGTTGAACACTGTCCACAACATCTCATGCGGCACAGATCCGAAGGCATTGGCGAGATCTAGGAAGACCACATGCAGGTCTATCTTCTCCTTCCTCGTCGTCTGTATCTGGTACCAGATAACATTTGTGTGTTCCAGACAGCCTGAGAATCCACTTATCCCTGCTTTGTGCACTGAGCTGTCAACAAAGTTGTTCTTCTGTAGGAAAGCTGAGAGCCTCTGAGCCACACCACTGAAGAATATCTTTCCTTCCACATTCAGGAGACTGATCTGATGGAATTGGTTGATGGTTGAGGAATTCTTCTCTTTGGGAATCAGGATCCCTCCCGCCCTTCACCATGCCTCATTTTTCCCACTCTCATCAGCTTCCACAGGTACCTCAATACTCCTAGCGGATTCTTATAGAGTCTATATGGAACGCCATTGGGCCCAGGGGCTGATGATGCTCTTACCCGCTTTACTGTGCTCTGATGTTATCTTTGCTTTATGTAGGGGCCTTGTTTCCATCTGGTGTTCAGCTGGTTGGATTAGTGGCATGTCACCCAGAATTCTGGCTGGCACGTGCCTCTGGTTATCGGTTTAGGTCTTTGAAGGTAGCTTTGAGGGTCCCAGATTTCTCCTTGACGAAGAGGGCTTTCACAAACTTGTAGGGATCTATGTAGAAGGCACTCCTCGTTCTCTCCTTCTTGCGTTGCTTTCTCAAGCATTCAGCTCTTCTTAGCGTTGAGGGACGCTGCTTAATGTCACCTTACAGTGCCTCATGTCCTTTCCTCTCCACTTCTGCTGCCTTCTTCCACTGTTTTCTCAGGCACCTTTTCTTCACCAGCCTTTCAATCTCACTTTGCCTTCTGGACTTGAAATTAGCTGGTTCCTTCAGTACCTTACGGCGCTCGCTTTTCACCCCAAATCTCTTTGCCCCATAGCTGTAGATGACTTCTCCAATCTTGTCCAGCTTGTTCTCTACACCACCTTTCAGACCCTCCAGGAGAAGGACTATGTCTATATTGATGGTTCCCCACTCATTTTTCTGGCAAGATTTTGGCCACAAGATTCAACCCTTTTTTCCCTAACTTGATGGATCTTGAGACCCTTCTCTGATGTTATCTTTTTCCAGACACATATGCAGCTTTGTAGCTTGTGTCCTACCAGAGCTGTTGTTTACGTTGCAAGGTCCGTTACCATGTGGTCATCTTCCACCCCCACTCCAGGGTTTTTTTTTCCTTTCAAACTTTTTGTAGCCATATTGGGTGACCAGCTCCTGCCAACATGCCAACACGAAACTTGCCATGCATTTTGACACGCCTTATTTTGTGTAGTTTTGACCATGTCAGCCAGAGATAACTGTTAACACTGATTACAGTACCTCACTTTAGCTTTTTCATTTTTAACCTGGTGGCGCTATACATGGAATGGGTGATCATGGGATAGGTTTACATGGCTCCTGAAGACAAGCATATAAAAATGTGGTCCTATGGTTCTTTCGATATTGCAGAAAAATGTCCGGCCACCTGCTGGCGAGTTGGTATAAAATGTTGTAAATCAATTTGCTCTGCCTCCCATGAGCGGAATATCACAAAACTTGGCATGCAATTGGAAGGTGTTATAACGATCTGTTACCTCCAATTTTATTTGACCTTTTTACAGACATTGACAGTTTATTTTAGCTAAAGATGACTATGATAATAGATTTAATATACAATTTTATCTAAAATGAGAGGAACATATCCGAAATTGAATTCCTTGTGTCAAACAAAGTAGAAAAATTACATTATACAACAATTTAAGACTAAAGGAAGCCTAGATATGCCATTGGGGGCCATTTTGGATTGTATGAATACCAGCCACTAGGGGGTCACCCCAACTTGTATCCATTGATTTTTGAAAACCTTATACCTGTATCTAACACCCTGCCAAAAATCAAAAACTTGTCCAGAAGTGCACGATCTTCCTGACTTTGGACGAATTCCCTCCTAACTATTGAAAAGTGTGTAGCTAAGCCATTTCTTTTACTTAAGTCCCCTGGGGCGTATGTCACAAAACCAGAGTAAGTAGATCCAAGATAAGTAACGAAGATGGGGCTTGACCAAGCCTCTTCTGGGTAAACAAGGTCAAACCGTTTCATGAACATCAAGCACGGATGAGTTGAGGCGTCTAGGTCAAGCCGGGTCTAAGTAATTCTGCATGCACGCGCGTGCTCGTTTTTCAACAAACTCACTCGCGGTGTGAATTTGAAACACGCATGTAATATAATAGTTCGCGTGAAGAAAACAAGTGGAATTGCCTGACACTTACAAGGAAGCAAAACTATTTATATTAAAGACGGGAAATTCAATGACATCTGCAAACTTAAGAGAGAAGGCGTGGCAGACAGCTCACTGCACAAATACGTATGCTCCCACCTGTGATTGTGTCCTCATCTTGCAACGCGACGTAGTTTGTTTCTTTTAAAAGCACGCCACTGAAACAGTAAAACTACATCGTCTTTCTCAACGAATCTATGGCAGATATTTTAGCCAATATGCCCCAATATGTCCCACATTTCTACTTTGGCAGCTTTCATCTTATCATATGAATATTAACAATAAGGAAGCAATGGTTAACATGATAAATAATTATTGTAAAATGAAATACTTGTAAAACGAACAGCCATTTTGCAAAATGGTGATTTTCTGACAGCTTTTCAAGTTAATACAATGGTGCAAAGTTTACAGATCATAGAATCCTTCTAACACGTGAGGGTCTGTTTGGAGTGACAACTGAGTGAACCAATGAGATACCAGAATTATCATCAGAATAAACTAAGCCTGGCACTTAGCCTGGTCAGGAGCAGGCTAGCTTCCAAGTATAAATTCCCATGGTAACTTATATGTGATCTCTTCTGTGAAACCAAGTCAAGGCTATGTTCATCCAGGATAACCCAGTAAGCCTGCCTAAATCCCCTATCTTGGTTTTGTGAAATACCCCTCCGGAGAATTTGCCCCATACTGTTTGTTTAGATTGCAGTCCAATTCCGATTTCTTGCATATCCGTTCAAAATCTTACTTACTGACCATTCACATTACATATGACATGTTATTATAGCAATCAAAATACTTTGTTGTTTTTAAAGAGTTTTCATTAATCAGTCACTTCTGTCCATCTCCATTTCATGTGTTCTTGTTTGTGTTGCGTTGCGAATTATAAAAATGGCACGTTGAAATCATATTCAAGTGGTTTAGACTGTTCAGATCAAGACCACAGTGAGGTGGTATGTATTTGGGTACCACAACCAGGCCTAACTTAAAAGTGTCCTAAAATTGTGAATGCCTTCAACAGTGGGACAGATGTAACTGTGGTGTGTTTTTAACTCCACAGACTCAGAGATGAGTGAAGAGCTGAGGATCATACTGTTGGGGGCAACTGGAGTGGGAAAGAGTGCATCAGGAAACACCATCCTGGGGAAGAAAGTGTTTAAAGCAGGGATCAGTCCTACCTTTATCACATCAGTGTGTCAGAAAGAAAGAACAGAAATATTAGGGAGATATGTCTCTGTGATTGACACTCCAGGCCTGTTTGAAACATATGACAAAGAAGAAATCAAAAGGAAGATTAGAAAGTGCATCTCTCTGTCGACTCCAGGTCCCCATGTGTTTCTGGTGGTGATCCAGCTGGGTAGATTCGCACAAGGAGAACAAAAGGCATTAAAGTTGATGAGGGAAATCCTAGGTGAAGAAATAGCCAAGTTCATAATAGTGCTGTTCTCTCATGGAGAGCGGTTGGAGGACACAAACACAACCATTGAAGATTTTCTGAGTCAGAATAAAGACCTTAATGAGTTAATTGATCTGTGCCAGAAGAAGTATCATGTCTTTAAGAATAAAGAGCCACAGAATCGATCTCAGGTCGAAGAACTTCTGCACAAGATTGAGGAGATGGTGACACAGAATGGAGGCTTCTACATCCCTCAGAAAAGAACTGCTTGGTTCAACTTGGTGAAAAAGTACCCAATGAGAGTTATTGCTACATTTGGTGTACTAGGCACAATAATCGGTTTTGTCACAAGAGTAGGTGGTTTTTGGGAACAATCTTAGGATTAATTGGAGGAAACGGACTTGTTTGCCTGTATAAATTCCTTACTGTTATGAGTCAGATTCCTGAATGACTTAGTTGTCTGACCAAACATTTCATCGCATTTTATGCGTTGTGCTGTGCATATATATCATACATATGATTGAAACACACTGCTTTAACCTTTGCAGCAACTTCTCACATCTTACCACATAGAAGATAATAATAATAGTAATAATAATAATAATTGTGTAGTGTTTTTCATGTGACAAGCCATGATGTGTGGGCCTACTAATGTCTCTTTCAGTTAATGTAAAAACTCAACATGATGGTTAATAAAAGCGTGGCTTAAAGTAATCCATTGATGTCTACAGTTGATTTCTAATTATCTTCAAATAAAGGGCATAAGGCAAGACTGGAAGCTCTCTCTACAGTCTGTAATTTTTTTTAACAATTGTCCGTCATATTTATTTTCAACCAATCACATTGAAACCAACCTGTGACACTGATGAGAGCCATTTCTTAGGTATTGAATCCCATTATGCAACGCGATTTCTAATTTCTGAAACTTCAAAAAAAAAAAAAAAAAAAAGTGGACAGTAGAGGTGGTTTTGTTGCGATTTGAGTGACAGTAAATATGTCTAAGAGGGGTCGTAGTAGTTCATGTCTATGAGAGAAAAAGTAATATCCGATCTGTCACCCTGGCTTTCTCTTTGGAGAAATTAGTGCATTCAACTTTTGGGACATGGTTGTTTGTTTTTGTGCTGATTGAGGCTACTCTTAAAAGCGGCTGCTTTCTGCAGCGGCCACCCGACGTTTCCTTATCCTTACAACTTCTCAAAGTTTAGGCTACTTGTTGTTTCCAGTAGATTTTTTCGTTAAGATATTAACCTTGTTTGATTTATAATGTGGTGAAACTTAGGAATTAGTGCCGAATAGACCGCTGGTATTTTGTAATTGTGTTATTCACTGCTTAAACCAGCGCACTTCTGCAGCAGCCTTTTTTTCCCAGCAGTGAAGACATTAAGGACTGTCAACATGGCCGTAGCTACAATAGAGGACACCTAATTTTTCGAGCCGAAAATAAGTTAAACATTCTTAATTAATCCCTTTGCGCGCGTTAGTGCCGCAAAACATATCTCCGGTTTTGCTTCATTGTCTTTCGGAAGCTTTATATGGGCATGATAGGCTACCTCTTACAATCGAGGTAGCCTATTTGGTAAATCTGATCTAATTAAAACGAAATCATTCACTGAAGTAAATTATATTTTTTCCAAACACAATCAGTGGCAGGTTACACTGTTGTCACAAAATCATAAATAGCCTAAAGAATTCTGTGCTAAAAAGATACAGCTGAATATTCAGCATTGCTCAGTTATGTAGCCTATTAGGAAGGAAGGAGGAGCTGTGTCTCATTGACTTTCAGTGGGTATAATTTCTGTGTTTCCATCAGAAAAAAGTCTATCATGATGTGCTCCCACCATTGCATTTTTAAGAATTAAAAATTTCAGTAGATCTCTTATGTTGAAAAATTTTCGGCGCGCTGTGCGCGCATTTAGGACCTCATAATTTCAAAATGCTGTATACGGCCATGACTGTCAATGCTTTACTTAATCCCTGTGTGTGTGCTTTTGCTGTGTGTCAGACTCTTCAGTCAAGTTGACTTCAAACATACAACAGGGCCGTTTCAAGGTATTTGGGGGCCCCAGGCAAACAGGGTCAGGGGCCCTACACCCCCCCCCCCCCCCAAAAAAAAAAAAAAAAAAAAATTAAATAAATAAAAATAATTATAATAATTATTATTATATTACTATATTGCATATTTTGTGTCCCTCTGATAATTGATAGGCATACCATTTACAATAATTTCCAAAATAGACCTTATTTTATTCCAATATTATTGTGTATTTTTTTCTCTCATAAACTTTGGTCAAATAATTAGGCAATATTTATGAAGGAAATGCCATAACCTGAAGTAGCCTAAGTAATTGTTGTAGCAGTAAAGCCTATAGCCTGCATAGCTTCACAGAAGAAGAAAGACACTTACAGGAGTGAGGCAGAAATGCTCCCCTTCTAGGCAGAGGTCTATCCTGTTTTGGAAAGATTTTTAAAGCTATTTCCTGTCCTTATTGAACATTTAGACTGGGTCTACTGGCTGCACCATGTGCTCTAGTTTGATTTGATACCTATAGAGCTCCGGACGTCACGTGACTTTTGGTTGTCAGCCGCCATTTTGGCAGTAAACTTGACGGCCGGCGCCAGCGAGTTGCTACGAGCGGCTATACATGTCATTTTAATTTCAGTGAAATTTGGCTTTATTGTGATGTTGTTGTTAACTTTGGTTAAACAGGGACCTCTAGTGGCCACAATTTGACATAGTAGCGTATTTTGAGCCTCAAGTGTTACCAAAGTCCTTCTATAGAAGTGTCTCTGGTGTTGCCGTAGGCAGTTCTGATTGTAGGAAGAAACTGTGCAGTCACGATTTTCCTGCTCTTTATCTTATGGCTAGGAAGACATATGCCTGTAAGAATTTTTATGTTTAACTGCTGTATGAGTTAGTACTAAGACTTAATCTGACGTAAACATGAGTTAATGACTACAATTACACCTGTAGCTTTTGATTTCGTTTGCATACGCTAAGCGTTAGCTTTCCTTTGATTTCTCCTTAGAAGTTAGCCGTAAGCTAACCAATCCATTTATAAACATTTAATATGCTGTGTCAGGCAAATGCACTGAGAAAAGGAATGGTACTAAGATATATTTTTGTATGTCTGCTTGCAGTTTTACAGTGTGACTTAAGTAAAGCCTTTGAAGAGAATTTTGGGCATCCTGCTGCTTTTCTTGGGAAACCTGTTATCTATCTGCCTAGCTTGTAGTAGCCAGCCACACACATACGACGAGCAGGGGCAGAATATTTATACTAATAAATTGCTCAGATTAAATGTTAGCGACCCACTGGACTCAACAGGTTATCACTCTTTCTCCCTACAAAATAAATAGAAGTAATTCCATATCCAACCAGGGTTTGTTTACCATTAGCTTGCTACCAATGCTTGCTACACGCTTGCTAACTTGCTAAGCTACGTGAGAGCCACACTTGTTGAGTTTTTAAAAAGGACATCACAGTTTCGTTAGCTATAGAAACGGTGCTAGTTCTGTAAAATTAAATTGACCAAAATCTTTTTGGAGCATCTTTTTCCTTCACCCAGTTGATAATGAGGGACCACTGCGAAATTCAATGGCAAGGGGGTCCCATCTTTCTGACTGGTTCTGACTGCTCCTGGCTCTTTTAATCGCGCTGATCACCCTTTCTCTCCTCTATGATAAACCTTATATTTTTTTCTTCCCTCACCTTTTTGTAACCTGGTGTACAACAGTTATCTAAAAATGTAAAAAAAGGAGTGAGCACCGCTCATCTGTTGACATGCAGGATGGAAGTAGCCTAGCTCAATAAAAAGTGAAGAATCCGCACACTGAAGTCGTTGCAAACAATTTCTATTACTCCAAGTGCAAACATTTTGTCAGACGAGGTACGCGGATATTTTTTCACTTTTTATTGTACGACAGTTATCTACCATCCCTCCTTCACCTTGACATCTACCGATTTACCGATGTGATTACTGCCAATGATTGCTGCCAAAATGGCTACGTTCACTGATTCTAGTCATTTATGACATCATCCACAGGAGCTCTATTTCGTCAATAGAGCTTAACAATTGAGGATATGACAGCCTTTGACAATGAATGGGTTTCTGTTGCATTTCTCAGCGATTTTTAGTGCTTCTCAGAACAATAACGCATTACATGCATTGAATGCGGGACAGGATCAGTTGACGTGAAAAATTATAATTACCAAAAAACGAGATGGCCTGCTAAATATGGTGCAGTTGACAACCCTAGCTATATTATTTTTCTCAAGAAAGAATAAAAGGAGCAAATTTAGTCCCTTTGTGAGAGCTTGCAGTTCATGCACAATAAGTCATGCTACTGCAAAGTAATAGGCTTCTTAGCACTGAATGACAACTTATATTTAATAGCTTGCTAAAAAATGAACCCTTGGCCATTTTTATTACAGTAGCCTAAGTAACAGATCTCCTTTACCCATTTTTCTTTCATTTCTCCACTTGACATTATACTCCCTTCTTTCAACTTGTAGCCTAGTTTGCGTCTTTTTTGGCAGCCAGCCAGTGGGTGGGGCTAAGGATGGGGCCTCTTAAGGGGGATTTTCAACATAGATACAGACGGCAAGTACGGTTAACGCCCCCAAAGTGCGAGGGTGGAGTCAGCGTGGGGGATAACAGAGGCCAATTTAACATTATGGTGAATGGACAAGGTAGAGAAAGTTGCTTAACAATAAAAGATCGCTAAGTAAAATTGAACAAAGTCCATATTAGATGTTTTGTCTAATCATGACCTGTTTGCCTACTTGTGTTTAGACTAAAATAATTTTTCCATCATTTGTTTATTGCAGTTACACTAACAGAATTGTCATGAGCCGTCTCTGCTCCTGTCAAAAGTAAAGCAACTTTCAATCACAAGTCTGATTAGCTCAGTTAAGCAAGCTAAAGTTAGCTACATTTACTGTGGTGATCAATGAAGTTGGCTAGTTAGCAAGCTAATGAAGCTAACAAACATCATCTAAATTGTCATCAGTATCGCGTTTGGAGGGGTGTCAAGTTCAGAATTCACATCGGACCATCTGACCATCATTACTACCTTCAGGCATTGCCCTCAAAAATGTGTCTGGCTCCTTGTAGATGGTGCTCAGTGTAACTTGTAGCTTAGCATGCCATTGTTTATTTTCCCCCACATGGGGGACACGAGGAGCTGATTTTATGGGCGTGCCCGGACTTGCCGTCTGTATCTATAGGATTTGTCATAGAATTTAAAGGGGCGGTCACACAGTTCTCGCTGCTATGAATTGCTACCCAATCTGTCGTCCTCGGGGGCCCCCTTGAAGCGGGGCCCCAGACAATTGCTTGGTTTGCGTGCCTTGTTGCAACGGCCCTGACATACAATTGTCATTAGGCTGATTGCCACTGTCTTCTCAAGCAGCTACTGTTACATACAAGACTTAAGTATCTCAATTAAATCATTTAAATCAATTAAACGTGACTATATCGCACTGGGCTCCGCACTGCGCCTCTGTTCAAAGAACTTCAGTTCGCGACACCCCCTCTCCTTCCCTCATCACAAAGTGTGGGCACGGAGCAGCAACAACCTGCGCCTTGCCGTGCGGCTGCATGGAAGCAACTGGGAACATAGGACCTGGGGAACATAGGGATGACCCCGTACTCAGTGCTGTGGCAAGGAGTGTTTGGATATGTTTACTGAGTTTGAAACTAAAAACAATGTAGACTACTGAGAAAACGTATTTTCACGAGAAAACGTATTTTCCTTCGCGGACTGCTGGGTGGACTCATTCACCAGATTTGGTGAGATGTAGATGTTTTTCATATTGCTTGACCTAGCAGAGAGACAGCAATCCCATTATTCCTTTTCTTCTGTGGATTATATTTTTGGTTTGCTATATCGCAGACAAAGTTTTGTCGGCAGCGGCCCTCTCGCTTTCCTGGATTGGATTATTGACTCTTGTGCGTGGTCCTGGCAAAATACAGGACATCTTTCGTTTAGTTTGGACTTTTAAGTTTATTTTCAGGACTGAATGAAAGGGGGAATTGCAATGCCTGGGATTGTTTGGGACATTTAATTGTGTGTGAATAGCGCCGCTGTGTGCGACCTGGGTTATTGTTTCATGTGTATCCTCCTTTACTGTTAAACCGAAGAAAGGGACATCGTTTCATAGCCTGTAATTAAGAGATGCACTCAGATTTGTAGCCTACCTTGTACTTTATTCTCAGAATTATCTGTTTATTGCATTCATATTTAGTCATTCAAAAGAACCCCTTGATTGTTACAACAGGCCAGCACATTTCCACCTGTTTTTAGACACACGATGCTACATAAAAGACGTCTCCTTTGTTCCACGAATTTTGCGTCTTTCATTACAAGTCATCCATCCATCTCTACTGTGTATGGTCGGACTAATGGGACTTCGGACCAATGGGCCTGTTTTTTTCGGACTAATGGTATGTCTGACTAATGGTATCTCTATTCAATGGTTCATTTTCGGACTAATGAGATGTCGGAGTAATGGTATGTCGGACCAATGGTCCGTCCCCTCCTGGATGAACATAGCCTTGATGTGGTTTCACAAAAGAGATCACATAAGTTACCATGGTTATTTATACTTGGAAGCCAGCCTGCTCTTGACCAGGTTAAGCGCGAGGCTTAGTTTATTCTGATGATAATTCTGGTATCTCTTTGGTTCACTCAGTTGTCACTCCAAACAGACCTTCACGTGTTAGAAGGATCCAATAGTCTGTAAACTTCTCACCATTGTATTAACTCGAAAAGCTGTCAGAAAATCACCATTTTGCAAAATGGCAGTTCGTTTTACAAGTATTTTATTTTACAATAATTATTTATCATGTTAACCATTGCTTCCTTATTGTTAATATTCATATGATAAGAAGAAAGCTGCCAAAGTAGAGATTTGGTAAATATTCGCTGATATATCTGCCATAGATTCGTTGAGAAAGACGATGTAAAGTTTTACTGTTTCAGTGGCGTGCTTTTAAAAGAATCAAACTACGTCGCGTTGCAAGATGAGGACGTAATCAGATGTGGGAGCATACCTATTTGTGCAGTGGGCTATCTCTAAAGTTTGCAGATGTTATTGCATTTCCCGTCTTAAATAAAAATGGTTTTGCTTCCTTGTTATCGTCAGGCAATTACACTTCTTTACGCAAACTATTATATTACATGCGTGTTTCAAATTCATACCGAGAGTGAGTTTGTTGAAAAACCAGCATGTGCGTGAATGCATTATTACTTCCACCCGGGTTGACCTAGAGCTTTCAACTCATCCATGCTTGACGTTCATGAAACGTTTTGTGCTTGTTTACTTAAGGGGCTAGGTCAAGCCCCGTCTTTATCACTTATCTTGCATCTACTTACTCTAGTTTTGTGAAATACACCCCTGGGGCCTCATGTACTAAAAGTTGCGTGGGAATCATACTAAATCCGTGCGTACGGAGAAAGCCTGAAACTGACGTACGAACAAAAAAACTCAAATGTACGAAACTGTGCGTACGCACGATTCCACGCAGCCTTTCTTTGTACATCCCAATCAACGTGAAATTAAACGCACATGCACGAGCACAACACTCCACCCTCTCTCCTCCCTCAATTATATATGCAAAGCAGAGGGGAAAGACCTCCGCAAAGAAGGAAATGGGGTGTCTCACAATGTAAAGTAATCAAAATCATAGTTTTATCGGCCGCTATTTGGATCCAACATTTAATTGAATCAGACAAGTTACATGCGCTTGATTTTGGGAAATGTATGAAGCAGTGGAGGTGTTCTAACTCGAAAAGAATTTTACGTCTTTTGATCAATAAAATAAAAGTTGGAATGAGAGCGCAGCAGGTTGATAAAGAGATGCTGGTTAAAGATTCCTTGATTACTCTGGATTTTGGTTAACTTGCAGCTTGCATGTGGTCATTTTAATGAACTAGGATATTGATATATTGCCATTAAAAGAATATGAAGACTAACGTGTCCCTCTAAGATGAAATCACGGACACTTATTGCAGAATAGATGGACATTTGAATAGAAAAGATGAGCATGCGTAACAACAGACCAAAGTGCAAAGGTGCACTTAAGACAATGAGCAAATAAATGCAACAGAGCCTTACATGCAGCAATGCATTCGATCTGAACAAAGATGCAATAGTGTACCTGTCATATCACCAATGTATTGGAATTACATAAAATATTCGCACTACATCATAAACAAGCTTTAACTTGTTTGTTTATTTATTTCAGCAACTTCGAAGTTAAAATTTTTATTAAGCCATGTTTGAAGATATGAACCTAGGCTACTTATGTGCAAACAATGCAGCGCTGTGCATTCATGGTCAACTAATGTTGTTACAATGCACTGCCTCTATGTGCCGCCAACTGACAAAATCCATTGGAAATGTGCGTACGCCTGAAATGAAAGTGGCGTGGGGAACCGTACATTCTCACGTTCAAGTGTAGTAATTATTAGATGTTCATAACTACCAATCAATGGAGCCGGCCCGACAAAATCAGTCAAAGAGTTTAATGCATTTGTACAGACCCTAGCGCTGGGAGAAAGGACAGCGACACTGCCACAGGGGCAGGTCCCGGGCCAACTCCTCGAACAGAGCTACAGACAGACATTTATCTGCACACGAATTGCCCCTCATAAAACATGTGGTCAAACCGTAAACATTCCGGACAGACTGGACAAAAACAGGATAGGAAGTGGAGCTTTCTTTGGACCCTTTGTGCGTGCTTTTATGACAGTCATTTGGGGTGATGACACTGATGCCTGGACCAACACAGATGCAAACACAATACAAGGCAAACAGCTGACAAACCATTTTAAAGTTGCACATCCCTGAAGATTAGCTGACAGACTATTTTAAAGTTGCACATTCCTGAAATTTTTCTCACATTCCCTCCTTTTGAAAGTATACCTTTCAAATTTAATTGAAAAAAAAAACTATGTATCTCAACAACAACCTGAGTCATTTGGTGATTTGGTATGGAAACACGCATAGCTAAAAGGTTTCTTCTGGCACACCCAGCATGTGTTATAATGTCCATGAGCGCCTTTCCTGGCGCAGACTGCAAGTTGACGCAGCCTATTCTGCTGATCTTACTGAAGTCTTCAGCGGGGACACAAATGTTCATCAGGCACAATCAATGTGGCAACCGTCAACATTCTTGCTCAGTAATAAAACTGAAATAAAACTCTAGTCCCTAGTCTTCAACAGCACTTCTGTTACAGGTGTTACCCTGCTCCAGGCCACTGTCAAAAATAACAAACAGAAAATAACAAACTTGTAACGTTTTCACCTTATCTAAACTGAAGCAAGGGTTCCATAATGTGACATATGTTGCCTAGATGTCAGTCTGTAATGTGTGCTTTTGACAGATGACCCAACATCTCATTCTGCAGTTCTCACAACAGCCAGTGTTGACACAACGACTTGATAGTGCCCCCGCCAGTTTTCTTGATTCCAATGTTTCCTCCTTGAATCCACTGCGAGCACCCAAGAGCCTGGTTCGATTGGGTGTTAAACCTCTTCGTATGGTCTTCCACAAGCGCGGGTGTCTTCATATATGCGCCTTCCAGCCTTGTTTGGATTTCAACGCCAGTCTGCTTCCAATGGCTCGTTTAGCCCTCCTCTGGTCCTTTTGAGAACCTGGTTCGGTGAGGTTTGGTGAATGGCAACCTCGGTGAACGCCAACATAACCTGTCAAGGCAATAAAAACAGAGCAGTATCAATTTTCGAATTTAACTCGCAGTCGCTTTTTTACATTCTGCAATCTGAACTGATGATGGAGAAACCTTGTTACTGTGATGGAACACTCTCTGCGATCTAAGACTTTCTTTGCAGGCACCATTTAACGTCATTTCTTGTGACTCCTTGCGTGTCACTAGTGTTGCATGAGTAGCCTAAGCCAGGGCACAGCCCGCCTGTTATAGTTTTGTGGTAAATACGCATATTTTATTTCTTTTAATTCCATTAAATTTTTTAAATTTCATTCCTGAATGTCTCCCCCCTTTGAAAGTATAGCTATGCCTAATACTTTCAACTTGGAAACTTTCAACAATTCAAACGCCTTTGAAGACCATGTAGGCCTACTACGTTCATATGATAATCATTGAACCACTGCACTGTTTGAGAGTGTTCATCCAATTAGTGTTTTCTGCACCATGGTTTTATTTCATATCTTTATTACAATTTCATGTAGTCTACGGTGCACATCACATATGTTGTAGCCTACGTTTTGTATTTCTCCATTATCAGCACTTCTAAATGCAACATTATTGACAATATTGACCCTACGTATATATACTATTATAATAACACCATTATAAAACAATTTTTAAAGACTATAGCTCAAGCATGAGTCAACATGAATTCTTCCAACCGGCAATCCACAATTTTAGTCGTCTTTCCGCAATGCCATCGATGGGCCCTACCGATGCCACACTGAAAGTAACAATTGGATTGCAGGCGAGCTGAAGTCATGCCGACAACTATTACTTGGCTACTTCATTTCTCACTGGCTTTATGGATTTATATACGATAACCACGGCATGCACATAGACAAAGGTCGGCGGCAGTGAAGTCTGTGGCAGTTTGTTGGGTTATGCATGCTGTAGAGGATGACATAAGACTGATATAAAACACATATAAACGTTTGCTGTCCCCCATTTCCATGCGTAAGGTTAAAGTCATTAGTAGCTGATTCATTTGTCGTTAAATACCTATCTCCCGGGTTCATAATACCTATAACCATCTATTAATGTAGACCAATTCAGCACCCCTTTACGTGCGCAAATGCATGGGCTGATAGCAATGCATTTTCTTCACCAAACCCTTTGAATTGTCAGTCAACGTCAAGTTGTCAAGTCGGATTCTCATTTAATTTGTGCAAGCTTGTACAGACTTGGGTTTGTCTTATGAATTTACCAGGCTCTGCAGAAGCCTAATGCCACCCTTGTCTCTAGTTCAATAGTTATAAATAGTCTAAATAATCAATTTTCTCTGTACAGAGGGACCCTGTTCCTCTATTGTATTTGCACGCACTTTGATTTGCATACTGGCTTTCCGGTTATAGAGCCATGAAACTATGTGTTCAGTGTAATTCAGTTTAAATGTATAACATTCATTCGTTTCACTCATACTTCGCACTACACACATTCACACCAAGGCCTTCTCACATCACATTCATTCTGTCTTTGCCCAAATCACATGCGGACACATCGGCATGGATGAATAAAAACTTCGATCGCAATTCTCAATTCACATGCGAATGGAACAGCATGGGTAACCAACTTTTCAGCTCTAGAACCGGTTTTCATTCTGCATTAATTTCTTTGCTGGTAGCTACTCCAACACAATCAATTGAGTCGACTTTTAATTAATTGGTACCATTTTCTTAAAATTTTCCGGAATTTTTTTTTTAGTGAGTCCGCAACAATACAAGCTATTCATTCAGGTGTTCTAACTCTCTGGGTCAGCACCGGTGATCTACATATTCTATCACATTTATGTGGGCCGCACCTAATGCCAGTGCCCACGCAATCCACTAAGCCTAAATATAAGCACCGACTCAGTCTTTTACGGGGAAAACCATTGAGTTGGATTTAGTGTTTAATGATGAAATGCACCACTTCATGCCTTGCCTTTAACGGCTCAGATATAGTTTTAAACATGGAATGATAGGCTACACCTGTTGTATCCATGGGCCTCTCATATACTGTAACCCTGCTGTTAATCTGTTTTTCTTGCGCTAATATCTTACCCAATATCAAAATGCGTAAAACAAAACAAATAAAACAAATAAAATTCTCCGTTTGCAGAAAGGATAGAGAGTTTGGGCTGTGTTCTCAGATTATATGCAAGTTGAAGATGCAGTTACAATTCTGAGTTCATGCGGGACTGCCATCATATTGCTGTGACTGAAAGTCATCTTTCTGCACTGGTCTGTGCTGGTGTGGATTGCTCCACTGGTGTGGTCAGGATACTTGTTCCTTTAAAATCCTGATTATGCGAAGTCAACAGTCTTTATTGTCCCTTTGTTCTGCCACATCCTCTCCTCTGTGCTCCGTGCCTCCCCTTGCTCCTACCCCCTGACCTAGCCTCCCTCCCCCTCCTCCTTCTTGGTTCGTCTGCGCTCTCTCGTCATGCAAGAGTGGCATGCGTTAGGTTCTGGAGCTCATCTGCTAATCTGCTGAAAGTTTTTATAAGTTCTTCCCATACCTCATCAGCTCTGTGAGGCACATGTCACTTCTGATAGTCCATTCAGGTTAATATTCACTGCAGTGCTCCTAACTTTTGCGAGTCTGAGTTGCGCATGCTGCTGGTTGATTGTGCGGGGGAAGGTTGGACGGCTGGTATCAGGTTACGGGAGTGAGCTTGGTGAGGCAAAACATGACATACGGTAGTGGCTGTATTTCGTGACATCCTGACTTCATCCTCAGTTAACCCATGTTCTCTCTCATCTGCATGGAGTTTTTTTTTCTTTTTTTTTTCAAATAAAACAATAGCCTTAATGCTGCCCCTATTTTCCTAAACCTTCACTTTAGTTCCCAGCTCCTGCCCCCTCTACGCCCATACTTTCTTCTCGATGGAAAATATCCCCGACCTCTATACTCCACATGCTTTTAGCCCTCTTATTCATTTCTACACATACGTTGCCTTCATACCTATTTCCCAATCATCCTATGGTGTCAATCCCCTTAGTATTTTCTGTATGCCTACTATCCATCCCCACAATTGCTTCCCAGTTATCTGCTACTGCATTTTCTATTCCCATAACTCCATGGTCCCCTGAATATTTTTATTATCAATTATCTGACGCACATGTCACCGGAAAATGAAAACAAGCATTATGGCAGACTCAGTAAAAATCCTTGACGTCTCCTACACAATTACATGTAGATGCACACTTCTCTGTCTCTCCATACCCCTATGGTCAAGTGTGCCACTCCACACACACATACACACAGATACAAACAGTTTAGTGCGAGGCACAGCCAACTCAGCGCGGCTCTCTGACACACACGCACGTCTAGGCTCAATGCTTCAGCACACACACACACTCACAGTCGCGACATACTCACACTTTAACCCAACCCAATAGAGCTGGCCACAATACTACAAGCAACCAATACTTCAACACGAGGAAACAGATCAATCAAGTAATTCATCTCTCCTATATTACATTACGTCTTGAAACATCAGAATGCTTAAACAGCATTGATAAAGATGTTAACGTGTACACATATGTTAATATTCTCGCGCGCACATACACAAGCACAAACACAGACACACAGTCGAGGCAGTCACACCCCGATACAGCTGACAGCTACACCGCATTCAACAATAATGGCCACAATATTCAGTACTGATACAGATGTTACAGTGTACACTTTTGTTAGACCCCCGCTATTCTCCCTGAGAATGCGTCTAACACCCCCTCAGAGTCGCCACTATTCTCCCTGAGAATAGTCTGGATAATCCGCTGAATAACAGCGAAAAACCGTCACTGCGTGGATCCCCCTCACGCAGAGGTTGTCGATTATCTTTGTAATAGGTGCCTCTGCACAGTGATAATGACATGCGACTCCTCACTTGCTCCCTGAGCACGCGCTGCTCCCTGAGCTTGCGCAAAACACCCTTCTTTCAGGTACAGACGTCAAAACACCCCTCTTTCAGGGCACACCTAGGCAACCGCACTGCTCCTCTAAGAGCAGCCAGCTAGCTTCAAAAGACACCAACTATCCTATTAATCACGCCCGATTTAATAGCGATAAGGCACCCTCAACCCACTCTGTTCCTCTAAGAACAGCAACCCACAGGCCTTTCTGAATTAACCACAACAATTAAATGTGCAATTCAGCACTCTTTACTAACCTTTGTCGGCCGCTCCAGCACGTTCGGGAATTCCGTCAGTCTGCTCCACGGATGCCGTCCCGGACTCACCAAATTAAATTCGAAAGCGGTTTCTTCTCAGTGTGCGCGGTTCCGAGAAGTTGTGGCGTTGTCCTGGACTTCACCCTGTGTTGCAGAATTATGGAATCCCACTTCTGACACCAAAAATGTAGTAATTATTAGATGTTCATAACTACCAATCAATGGAGCCGGCCCGACAAAATCAGTCAAAGAGTTTAATGCATTTGTACAGACACTAGCGCTGGGAGAAAGGACAGCGACACTGCCACAGGGGCAGGTCCCGGGCCAACTCCTCGAACAGAGCTACAGACAGACATTTATCTGCACACGAATTGCCCCTCATAAAACATGTGGTCAAACCGTAAACATTCCGGACAGACTGGACAAAAACAGGATAGGAAGTGGAGCTTTCTTTGGACCCTTTGTGCGTGCTTTTATGACAGTCATTTGGGGTGATGACACTGATGCCTGGACCAACACAGATGCAAACACAATACAAGGCAAACAGCTGACAAACCATTTTAAAGTTGCACATCCCTGAAGATTAGCTGACAGACTATTTTAAAGTTGCACATTCCTGAAATTTTTCTCACACAAGTCACTTTTAGTAAGTCCGAGCGTGAGTGTGACAGATGGCATACGCACTGTTTTTGTATGTAAGCACCTTGAGTACATGAGGCCCCTGGTCATTTGTCAGTCACACATTTCTTAAATGCTATTTTATGGGCGCAATAGGAAATGCAGTGCTCGTTCCAGCAAAACAATGTTGGCCACAACAATAATTATTTAAATCGGAAAATCATTATGATGTTCAGGAAGATGTGGTTAACCACAATTTATTAGCCTGCAACAGAAAATGCGCGAGGATAAAAGAAGGGGGGACGTTAAATGGAGAATTAAGTTTACTTTCGCTTTCGAATTAATATTCCGAGATATCTATCTGGATTAAATCAGCTTCCTTTGTGTCTTGTGCAGCCTGTAGACATCAATTTAATATTACCAGGCCCATTACGGCTCTGACTATTACTAGACCTGACTTGTGAGCTTGCTCGCTATTCAATATTTTAATTTCTTTAAATGCACAAGGAGGACATCAGCTGGTGTGATAGCAATTCACCAGGCGCTTTGCGCTCTTCCTTCTAGACTGATCTGTCATTGGTTATGTCTGTGTTACACCCATAACACACCCAGGATTAATTAGGCATCCTAAGTCCAACCTTTTTGAACTTTGCGCCAGCGGGAAGTTCATTTTCTGCGCTGTGAAAATAGCAAAATCCCGCCGGCACACCCTCAAAACCATATGCGCCATCCGCCAAACAACATTTGACATTGCGTCATCAAAATAGGGCCCAAAGTCTGCACATTTACCTGAATTGGGCAGGTGCCCAAAAAAATGTACGTATACATTATTCAAAAAAGAGTACAAAAATTGACATTTGACCGAATCCAAATACAGAACCCTAGAACCTTCATCCAAAATACCAAATCTCCTGTCTGAGATGTGGATGAATCCGATCCGGCTACTGAATCCTCAGAACATTCATCCCAACAGGGCAGTAGTAAGCAAAATTAAGCTAAATTTACTCCAACTAGTGCATTGCCCGTGTAGACAGTGTTTTCTCAGAAATAGTCCATAGGCCTACATGTATGCAGGCTTGCGTGTGGCATGTTTGCGACCCGTGTGTATTGTTGTTGCAATGAATGAGAAAATGCAGGCTAACCGCATGTGACCCAGAGGGTGAATTTAAGGGTCTTGGTTAAAGACTACGCCACCTGGGGCCTTTCACCTCAAGATGTATTGATTTCAGTTTTGGTTATCTCTGAAAACCCAATGACAAGGCAACACAGATACGCTAGTAAATACAGAGACGTGAAGTTTCAGTCAAAATAAAGAATGTTTATTAATAAAGAGATGTAAAAATAAAAATGATTTAATCACACTTTTCTGTTTATTTGATTTATTTTATACGGAGGCACTTTGTTCGCAGGGGTGAGAAACACTCATACGGCGCATAGGGGAAGTAAGGGCTGCCACCATAACACTGGATACCAATTAATGCTATATTAAATAAAGCAGTTATGGAATGGAGGGGGGGGTAGGTTACCTGTCCTGGAAGAGTGAGGCAGACACACCACACATGCTCTTGGTACTGGTGCCTATCCACACAAACACACACGCACGCACACACAAGTATAATACTGCAAAAATAAGTGATCACAGCAAATGGTGAGGTGCTCGTTTACCACTACAAGTACTTTGTGAAGTGCGCGAAGAGGAGGACTCAGATCCGACCTGCCCCGTTGAACAGCTGAACTGTCAGAGAAGATAAGGAAAATTGGTTAAACCTAGATGTAAGAATATATAAGCTTAACTTAACAATATGTCTACATAGTTACCACAACAGCAAACTACAAAAGGCAGTCCGTACTTCCCCACAGGCCAGCGTCGCAGTGTAACCACGAGGAGAACATAAAATGGACAAACAAGACAAAAACATACGCCTGGGCACAGCTTAAGTGGCAGGCACAGCAAATCAACCAAACAAACCAAAAATGCAGAAAACAAAAGGTTAAGGCAATACTAATTAATAAAGGCAAAACAGCAGTGGCAAGTCAACCTGATAAAACACAGCAATCAGTTAGTCAGGTGCCTGGCGAATAAAACACATTAACAAATGAAAATACACATATACAAATCAACACAAACATTGTTCTTGTTACCTCCATGTACCATAGGCCCAGTGACCTAAATAATGGCATCTAGCGCCGTAGTCACGCAAGACAGTCTCCGTAACAGCTGATATAAACAGACAAAAACACTGTCAGTAATACCATTACAAAAGTACCAGCATAACAAATGCAAGGCATTACCACAGAAGTGTAGTTATACATAAGCCACGTAGGCTACATTATTTAAAATCATGACACTTGGTTACCGTATACTACCGGAACGTTGCCAAAGTCCACAGGCAGCAACACACTAGCAGCGAGGATGCCTTCGGAATCCTCCGAACCCAAACCTCGGTTAAAAGCAAAGGTTTCACATACGCATTAGTCTGCTGCACAGATAACATTTTATTATACACTATAATTGAAAACAAGCAGTACAAATACCTTCGGTAGTTTATCCTGCACACTACCCGGAAGCGTTAGGCTACGTTAGGCTGCTGAACACCTGTTTGCAAATAAGTTAACGTTAACCGGTGGTCATCCTCACACTAAACGTAAGCGATAGCAGCAACACATACCTTCTTGGTGAATATGGTAGAGACCAACCAGGGATTATGGACGCCAGAGCTCTTAACACGGCCTGCTGGTGGGCACTGTTTTATAGGAGATGCACTCGATAACAATGAATGAATAGCCACTGGAATGCTACATGGGGGCGTGTCAGACCCAGGCTAAAACTACGGTGTCTCTGAAGGAGCAAAGTTAATGCGTACCAAGAGCCGCCGGTTACATTCTACCCCGCCCTTTTGTATCGGCGTCCCGCCGATATGCTATTTAAACATCAACTCAGCAATAAAATAGAAAATAATTGAGGGGAAAATAAACAAAAGAAGACCATAAACAGCAGCGCTTGTACTCTAGCACCAAGGTCGGAAAACTACAGTGACCTCACTACTAGACCCAGATACCAGGGAGTGTGTAGCCCCATCTGCTCTACTCACCATTGACATGGGGAGGTGATGAGGGTTTCCATGTCTCCCAGCATTGGCACGAGAGGTCTTCCGGACTGTTGAAATTCCATCCTCCAAAGCAGTTATCGGGCAGGTCAGCTGGTGGTGGAGCTTGAACAGAGGTGCTTTGCACTGGCTCGACCGGTGCAGGGGGTGGCAGAGTTCCAGAGGTTCCAGCCTGGGGGGCAACTGGATAGACTTGGGCGGGTTGAATGAGAGGCTCTCCTGTTGGAACCCGAACCCACCGCCCCACATCTTCTTCCAGACCCCCTTCCTCCGTACTATGAGGTTCAACTGGCATGCTGGGTAGCTCTATGATACCACGAGGAGGTCCAGGCTTCAACATGGTCCGATGCACCTGACGGCTCCTGGTCAGGTCATGCTCTGGAGCTATGGAGTACACAACCCCTCCTGGAGCTGGGGCTTGGAGGACTTGATGTAGGATTGGACTCCAGGCATCTTGAATCTTGGTCCGTCCCCTCACCGTATGGTCCCGAAAATAGACTAGCTGCCCAACCCCCAGGGGTTCACTCAGGGTCTTCTGATCATGTCGCTCCTTCCTTCGTGCAGCCGCTATCTCCATCCGCTCCCGGGCACCCTGGAAGGCCACTTCAAGGCGCCGTTGGTGCTCCTGCACCCAGTCACTCACCTTGCCACCCTCTGGTTCTTGCACCCTACCTAAAAGAAAATCAACAGGAAGTTGAGGTTCTTGGCCAAACATTAAAAAATGTGGTGACTCACCCGTTGACTGATGGATGGCAGTGTTATAGCTAAACACTAGTTGCGGTAGATATTCCGGCCAATGACTCTTCTGTTCGAGAGAGAGCGTCCGAAGCAAATCATGCATCGTGCGGTTAAACCGCTCACACTGGCCATTGCCCTGTGGGCGGTAGGGCGTGGTTCGGGTCTTGTGGATACCATACAAGTTGCACAGCTGGTAGATGATGGTACTCTCAAAGCTGCGGCCTTGGTCAGAATGGATACGGACAGGAACTCCATACCGAACAAACCATTCCCGGACGAGCACGCCAGCCACGGTGGACGCCTTCTGGTCTCGGGTGGGGACAGCCTGTGTAAATTTAGAGAACACATCAGTCATGACTAACACTTGTTCCCTACCATCTCGAGCTGGCTCTAACGCAGTGAAATCCACTGCAAGTATCTGGTTAGGACGAGAGGCCAATACGTGTCCCATCGGTGCACGGAGCTTGGGGAGCGTGGTCTTGGCAAGGGTGCAACGTACGCAGTTTTGGCACCACTGCTTGATATCTTCTCCCATGCCCGGCCAATAGCAGCGCTGGCGTATCAGTTCGGTGGTCCGTTCAATTCCCTGATGGCCGTGCTCATTATGCAGTTGTTGCAACACTTCTTCCTTCAGACACTCGGGCAGAAGGACCTGGTAGACTTCCTCACCCCCATCAGGCCTGTGAATGCGGCGATACAGCAGCCCGCGGAGCTCGACCAGCTTGTCCCACTGCTTCAACAGCATTTTGGATGCTCCTGGTAGCCCTCCATGGGCCGTTGAGTTGGGTGGCTTCTGAGTGCGCCAGAACGGGAGGAAGGCACTGATGGTTGGGTCTGCCGCCTGCAAGGCCTGCATGTCCTCAGTGGTCCGGAAGGGGAGGACGGAGATGCTTGATTGAGTCACCTGGAACCTGTCCTCTCGGCGAGCGGCCTGTTGTATGGGCACCGGTATGCCCGTACTGGTGGTCGTGGGCCCATGAGCTTCAGGAACCTCTGCTGGGGGCTGGCGGGACAGCGAGTCTGCATTCTTGTTCAAGCGACCGGCTCTGTATCGGATGGTGTAGTCGTATGCAGACAGCTCAGCTACCCACCGCTGTTCTGTAGCACCCAATTTTGCAGTGTCCAGGTGGCTCAGGGGATTGTTATCAGTCCAAACAGTGCACTGCTGGCCCCACAGGTACTCTCGGAATTTCTCCGTCACCGCCCACTTCATGGCCAGGAACTCCAGCTTCATAGAACTGTAGTTTCTCTCTGGAGGGCTCAGGCTCCTGCTGGCGTAGGCGATGGGGCGGACCTTCCCTTGCTGCTCCTGAGATAACACTGCTCCAAGACCGATGTGGCTGGCGTCTACCTCAAGAATGAAAGGGAGAGTGAAGTTAGCAAAGGCTAATGTTGGTGCATTCACTAACCTGTCTTTCAACTTTTGGAAGCTCTCCATGCAGGCATCGGTCCAGGAGCCATCCAGACGTGTCGCCTGGCCCTTCCGGGACTTGGTCCCCGACAGTTCAGCTACCAGGCGATGTAGCGGGGCAGCTAGCTTTGAAAAACCCTCCACGAAGCGCCTGTAGTAACTTGCAAAACCCAGGAATGATCTTACGTCCGAAACGTTGGTGGGTAGGGGCCAGTTACTCATGGCAGAGACCTTACTGGGATCTGTAGATACACCATCACGTGAAATAACGTGCCCCAAGTACTGGACCTCCTTCCTGAAGAAGCAACACTTCTCTAGCTTGGCTTTGAGGCCTTCTTTGTGGAGGCGGTTCAGCACCAGGTCCAGGCGACTTAGGTGGTCTTCCACGCTAGACGAAAAGACAATGATGTCGTCCAAATACAGGAGCAGTGATTGACAGTTCTGATCTCCAAAAAGCCTCTCCATCAACCGCTGAAATGTGCTTGGAGCGTTGCACAGCCCAAAGGGCATTCGATTAAATTCGAATAGCCCAAAGGGCGTGCAAAATGCAGTCTTGGGGCGGTCTTGAGCGGTCACCGGAACCTGGTTGTAGCCGCTAGCCAGATCTAGCGTGGAGAACCACTGGGCTCCAGACAGGGCATCCAAGGATTCTTCGATGCGCGGAAGTGGGAAAGCATCCTTTCGCGTCTTGCTGTTAAGCTGTCGGTAATCCACGCATAGTCGAAGGCTACCATCCTTCTTGCGAACAAGAACAATGGGAGAGGCATAGGGGCTACTACTCTCCTGGATGACCTGGCTATCCAACAACTGGCGGAGATGGGCCTTCACTGCATCATAATCAGAAGGGGGGAGACGCCTATACCTTTGCCTGACAGGCTTATCATCAAGCAGCGGAATGTCATGGGACAGCAGATTAGTACAGCCGAGGTCTCCCTCAAACGCAGAAAAGACGTGCTCGTGCTTGAGAAGCAGTGACCTAACCTGTTCTTGTTCAGGGTCGGCAAGTACTGACAGATCCATAGTCTGGATCTTTTCCCTCACAGAGCTAACCTGTCCTGTATGAGACTGGAGGGTCGCTGTCAAGAGAGTGGGCCTGGCTGCAACTTCAGTTATGTCTGTGGGGAGACTCTCAACAGTGACGTGGGCCAATAAGCCTACCAAATGCCAGGGGTGAAGGGTTGCTCGCGTCTTCCCTACATTGACTACAGGGATAAAAACTGTACCTCGGTGCACCTGTACTAGGGCAGGGGAGACAAGGAGACCTTCAGGAAGGGAGTGGTTCGCCGGTTCCAGTAGAACAGTGGCCGAGGCTGCCCCGAACTGCACAGCGCAAGTAGCCACTACCAGCTTAACAGAGCCCTCTGGTATGTGAACAGGCCGCCGGCCCCTTACCTTAGCAACTCCTACCCTAGCCTTGGGCGGATGTAACTGGGCTTTATGACAATATTGCAAGGCTCGCTGTCAGGGGGTGAGGCATGGACGACAGGTGGAAGGTCAAAGAGGGCTGGGCCATGCTGTCCAAACAATTCTTCATAACATTCTCGAATGACATTCATTCCGAGTACTCCAGGGACTGCAGGAGGGGGGTGCTGACCAGGGGGATCTTTTACAACTAGCCAGCCTCGCTGGGGAATGACCTTACCAAGCACTTCGACTGTTAACTCTACATAACCTGTATATGGTATGTCTAACCCATTAGCAGCACGAAGCTGTAGCCAATGACAATGCTGGAGCTTATCTTTAAAGTGCTGCAGAAAAAAACTTTCTACCATGGTGGACACCATGGACCCTGTATGCAAAAGACAATTAACCACAATGCCCCCGTCCGTACAGCTACCTTAGGACACTGAGCTAACAGTGAGTTGACAGATTCACGTGCAGGGGCTGGACCACATGAGCCAGTAATGTCCCCTCCCAATGTGTGACTCAGCACATTGGTGGGAGCTAGTTTCCCGACTGGGATGCAGAGGTAGAGTCACCCTGTACCTGACTACGAGGGGCTGGACTACGTGCTGGGACCACTCGCTCATTGTCACATTCCCTGGCATAGTGACCGGGCTTTTGGCATCGTCTGCAGATAACAGGGAAAGACTGAGTAGATCTGGGTGTACGTGTAGGGCCCTGTAACATGCTAAGGCTATTGGTTAGCTGACTTATCTGTTCCTGCTGTTTAAGCAACATAGCCTTTAACTCTGCCATCTCTGAACTTGCTGAGTTGGTTGAAGGGGTGGGGACGCCCTGTTGGGCCCTAGCACACTGCATAGCACAGAGAGAAGGAACAGAGTAACTCCTACCTCGTGTGACATCAGTAGGCCTGCCCTCCCGCTCCCAACGTATGGCTGCTGCTCGCACCTCTAGCATGGATAGCTCTGGAGTCTGGCGGGTCAATCGCTTCAGTTCCCTACGCAAATCTGAATCGAGAACATATTCTACAAATTGATCACGTAACAGTTTATCAGACTGGGGTACTGACTCAGGGGAACATTGCTTAATTTTATCCATGAGCGAAAGGAGAGCATGTGAATACTCTTGTAACGACTCACCATCCAATTGCTTTCTAGAAAAGAAATTCTCTTGAAGAGCAACATAAGATTTAGAACACCCATACAATTCTTTAAGGATGGAAACTATTTTAGCTGGATCTTCTCTCTCAGTTCGGGGCCTATATTTAATTTCATCTTTGGCCTCGCCCTCTAAGTGATCAAACATAAAATATGCTTTGTCAAGTGACCCCAGATGTCTTACCCGAACACATGCCTCCACTTCCTCAACCCACTCATCCACACCAATGCCAGCCCGGCCCCGGAACATAGGACATTTCCGCTCCCTTGGGAGGTACAACAGTCTCTCAGTAGAAGAGGAGTTACCAGAGCGTACAGTCTGTTGGCTGGAAGAGCCTGCCGATGTCTCTGCAACTGGGGTGGACGCCCGTTCTTGTGTCAGACGCTCCTTGTCCGCTTGGAGCTGACGCACCAACTCCCTTAGCTCCTGCAATTCTTCAGACATTGCTACAAGATAGAAAAGTCAAGTTACGTTGGGAGATGATGCAGCTGAGAGAGATGGCCTTCACGATGAACTGCCAGGTCCCACGCCGCGCCAACTGCTGCTTTGCCTTTTACACTGACTACAAAGTTTGCCTTTCACACAAAAATAAACAAAAACAAACAAACAAACAAAAACTAAACTGAAACACACGTCTCTTTACAAATCCTGCCGGACTACGCCACTTTGTGACCCAGAGGGTGAATTTAAGGGTCTTGGCTAAAGACTACGCCACCTGGGGCCTTTCACCTCAAGATGTATTGATTTCAGTTAGTTATCTCTGAAAACCCAATGACAAGGCAACACAGATACGCTAGTAAATACAGAGACGTGAAGTTTCAGTCAAAATAAAGAATGTTTATTAATAAAGAGATGTAAAAATAAAAATGATTTAATCACACTTTTCTGTTTATTTGATTTACTTTATACGGAGGCACTTTGTTTGCAGGAGTGAGAAACACTCATACGGCGCATAGGGGAAGTAAGGGCTGCCACCATAACACTGGATACCAATTAATACTAAATTGAATAAAGCAGTTATGGAATGGGGGGGTAGGTTACCTGTCCTGGAAGAGTGAGGCAGACACACCACACGTGCTCTTGGTACTGGTGCCTATCCACACAAACACACACGCACGCACACACAAGTATAATACTGCAAAAATAAGTGATCACAGCAAATGGTGAGGTGCTCGTTTACCACTACAAGTACTTTGTAAAGTGCGCGGGGTGGAGGACTCAGATCCGGCGACCTGCCCCGTTGAACAGCTGAACTGTCAGAGAAGATAAGGAAAATTGGTTAAACCTAGATGTAAGAATATATAAGCTTAACTTAACAATATGTCTACATAGTTACCACAACAGCAAACTACAAAAGGCAGTCCGTACTTCCCCACAGGCCAGCGTCGCAGTGTAACCACGAGGAGAACAAGAACATAAAATGGACAAACAAGACAAAAACATACGCCTGGGCACAGCTTAAGTGGCAGGCACAGCAAATCAACCAAACAAACCAAAAATGCAGAAAACAAAAGGTTAAGGCAATACTAATTAATAAAGGCAAAACAGCAGTGGCAAGTCAACCTGATAAAACACAGCAATCAGTTAGTCAGGTGCCTGGCGAATAAAACACATTAACAAATGAAAATACACATATACAAATCAACACAAACATTGTTCTTGTTACCTCCATGTACCATAGGCCCAGTGACCTAAATAATGGCATCTAGCGCCGTAGTCACGCAAGACAGTCTCCGTAACAGCTGATATAAACAGACAAAAACACTGTCAGTAATACCACTACAAAAGTACCAGCATAACAAATGCAAGGCATTACCACAGAAGTGTAGTCATACATAAGCCACGTAGGCTACATTATTTAAAATCATGACACTTGGTTACCGTATACTACTGGAACGTTGCCAAAGTCCACAGGCAGCAACACACTAGCAGCGAGGATGCCTTCGGAATCCTCCGAACTCAAACCTCGGTTAAAAGCAAAGGTTTCACATACGCATTAGTCTGCTGCACAGATAACATTTTATTACACACTATAATTGAAAACAAGCAGTACAAATACCTTCGGTAGTTTATCCTGCACGCTACCCGGAAGCGTTAGGCTACGTCAGGCTGCTGAACACCTGTTTGCAAATAAGTTAACGTTAACCGGTGGTCATCCTCACACTAAACGTAAGCGATAGCAGCAACACATACCTTCTTGGTGAATATGGTAGAGACCAACCAGGGATTATGGACGCCAGAGCTCTTAACACGGCCTGCCGGTGGGCACTGTTTTATAGGAGATGCACTCGATAACAATGAATGAATAGCCACTGGAATGCTACATGGGGGCGTGTCAGATCCAGGCTAAAACTACGGTGTCTCTGAAGGGGCAAAGTTAATGCGTACCAAGAGCCGCCGGTTACACGCACAAGCTAGATATGGCATGTCTAACAAACTTTTAGCCTATCTGTCAGCGTTTGCATGTGTTTGCATGCCGTTATGTGATCGGTGAACTTCAGGAAATCGTCTTGCTGTGCCATCGTAATTCCTTGTTAGACACCACCAGTGTAGGTATTTTTCCACCATCCACACAGGGAGTATGAAAAGGGGAGTGGCTACAGCATGAGACGGTTTATAAACCGAGATGATCCATGAGGAGTTCCTTCCTGTTTCTATATAACGTTGGGTTCGAAGCTGACACACCCCATTAGGAGACCGGTAGTAAACAGACCTTCATTAAACCCAATGTGGAGTTAATGGGATTTTACTAGATTTCCCCAATAAACTGCATTCCCTTATTTGTGGAGGGACGTTTTAATACCCCTAGTCACAATGAGGAGGTAGTCTATTTGTTATCAGGAATAGCATATAGATAAGAAATGTAAATTAACTGAATAGAGGAAAACAAACTTTATTTCAGCCTATGCACCTGGAAAAGTAGCCTGGGGGGTATTCCATCAACGGAGCTATTCGCTAAGCCGCGCTAATTTCGGCAAGCGGCGCTAGTTTTAGTGTGAGTTCAGTTCCATTACTCTCGCTAATAGTAATCGCAGCTGAGTTGCTGGGGTAACATATGCTCCCAAACTAACCAGCTCCGTGGCAGGTTAACTGCAAGGCTTAATAAAGCGGTGTCTCAGAAAATGCAATCAGTCAGAAACACAAGTCACCCAAAAAGGTTCCATACACCTGCTTAATAATCTTTCCCACCAAATAAAGGTTGATAGGTTTTGCAAACACTGTGATCATGCATGAATTCCCCTTTTTACTAAATGACTATTGATATTTCGAAGTATCTATTAGGAATAATTTTAGTTACGAATTAAAAACAAACGCATGCATAATCAGAGACGTGACACATGCCGGCCCATCACGTGGTGTCGAGTTGTAGGCTGCGTCTTAATTGAATGATTGATTGATTTCAGTTGCAGGTGCAAGTCTGCTGTGACAGAACAACATGAGACTGGCAATTTGTTCCAACAAGCAATGGTCAAACATTATGATTCAAAATATATTTTCAATCACCTTTTCAAATTTCTGCATTGCCAGTAGGCCTACTACTATAAACATGTGATATTGAGTTATTTCACACAAAATTCAACAGATGACGTATGCATATCGAAGTTTCTTTCTTAAAATTCTTTTAGTTCTGCCTTAATTTTACGACAGTTCATCAGGTATTCCTAATTAACCTATTTAGGTCTAGTGTTGAGCTCGTGCACGCAGCCTTGTTTAAGTTAACGAGAGGCAGGCGCAGCTAACTTGCGTTGATGGAATGGCTTCAGCCTCATCTCTGAGTTGACGCTACTTCAAACGAGGCTTAATCACATAAGCGCCGATATCATTAGCGACTTTGCAGGAATACCCCCCAGGCCTTTAAGATGACTGTTGACTCCATCATACAGTCTGGTACAATGCAACTGAAATATGTTTCCGTTTGGATATGACTTATTTTGTGTGCTGCTCTCTCCTGGCTCTCACGCCTACAACTTGCACATTCAGTAGTAACAGATCACTGTTTAGTATCCATCTATTTTGGCATCGTAGTGGCAATAAGTCCTCAAGATCATGGGTCTTAATGTCATGCACCAATTTTGTAAAGGTAATTCAAACTGTGTGCTGATTGGTTAAACCGCATGCGAACCAAACTAGGCGGCTTGGGCTGGACTACTGTATGAGCCAAAATCTTTGAGCGGAGGTGCGTAGGATGGCGTCGCCAGGTTACTAAAAAAGTGCCCTGCTGTCTGATTGCAAGCTAGATAAAAAGCTAGCGATAGCCACAATAAAGTTGATACATTTAAAAATCACACCGTCAAGAAAACGTCACCTTCCCAGACAACATTACTGGTGTCAGGTAAATGAAAATGTCCATATCAAGGTAGTTTGCAGCAATATACAAATTAGCTAGCGCACATTACTAGCCATATTCTCATAGAGTAGGGTGACCAGACGTCCCCGATTTCCGGGGACAGACCCCGATTTTGATGACCTGTCCCGGCCTGCACCTGTCCCCGAAAATGTCCCCGATTTTTGCCGAGTACGACTTGAGAGGAAAAAAAAACAGAATACCCAGCCTAAAGCTGAGTTACAGTTTTAATCCATGGCTACAGTAGCCACCTGTCCCATTTTTGACTGGATCTTCCCTCTTTTTGGTTGTCTGACCAGGAAAACTTACAAACTCTCCCTCGACATCGAACTTTTTGATTGACTATTTCCTCCTCCAATACATTTTGCGCATTTTACCGCGATTTGCCGGTTCAGCAAACGCAACTTAATACAAGTCAGGCCTTGTATTTCATTTCAGCGCTATCTTTCTCAAACAGTTTAGGTGTCAAAGCTATTTTCAGTAAATATCTAATCTAATAAGGATCTAATAAGTAGCATCTATCTTCTCTCTCCAACGAGAACAAGCGAGACACAGGAGAATAGGCTATTTTATTTTTCTTAAAAGGGCAACAGCATTAAAAAAAAAAAGCCTTGTTACTTTCTTGATATTTTGTATCAATGATTCCTGGACTCCTGTCCATAATGGCATCAGTAGATAGGCCTACATCATTGCAATAACCTCTCTTAGGTTATTTCCCATTTTTGGAACAAGCATGTACAATTTAGATAGGCTATGTGCAGACTGGTGGGTCCCACATTTAAAATGGTAAAAAGGTCTATATCCTACCACTTCCTACAACTCTTGACAGACCCTAGAATTGCTTTAGCATAGCCTATAGAATACACAATGTAATGCATCATCCAGAATGATAACACTTCAGTCTGTCTGAAAAAGTTCCTGTATTTTATGCTAAGGTCTAATAGTGAGTTTAGAATGCATAGTAGTGGAAATTAGTAACATAGTGGAAAACATCCAGATACTGGGAACAGACATAAGTGCCAACACTAATATAGGCCTATACCCTTCTAAGAGGAGAAAAGAAGGCCTCCTAGGCCATGGATAACCTACAATAATGTCAAATGTGGTGACGCCAAAAAACCTGAGATTTTAATGTTAATTTAATGTTAATTTTTTTCGCTGACTGCCAAAATGTCCCTGATTTTCCTCAAAGAAATCTGGTCACCTTGTCATAGAGACCCAGGCAAAAACGGTTGCCGTGCTAATGTTAACTAGCTAGCTAGTTTGATTAGAGATAAGATGAATTATTTACCCCGTGTCTGAAAATGAACCTCTTAGGTATCACACACAAGCAATGACAATAAAACAACACTGGAAATTATATTTAAAATATTTAACTGCTTATTAAGAGAAAAAGTTAATGTTATGATGTTTATGACGGACCTATTTAGAAGACCGGAACTGTATACCGATTTTTAACATTGGGGAAGCCTAGAACGCTTCATCTTCTTCTCATAATTTAGTATCTTTGACTACAGTTACAGCGGCGGACGGCAATTGTGCTTAAAGGAATAGTTCACCTCTTTATGAAAATTGGTAGGAAAACGCAAGCACTTGACCAAAATGCTTTTACCCACATAACTCCAGGTAAGGGGGTGAACAACGAATTTTCATAAAGAGGTGAACTATTCCTTTAAGTTACCGATATTTTTAGCATTTATTATCCAAACATCACCAAATTTGGCACTCCACTCAATTGGACAAATGATTTGACAGTTATGCGTGGAACACACACACACACCAGGAACAGACGTTCCTTGCATTAATAGACAAATATGGCACATATTTTAGAAAAGGCAAATAAAAGGACACCAGGCAACATTTTTACTGTTAATTTACCAGCCTTTAAGTCACGTTGATTATTAAATGGCTCATTAGAGGGTGAATGATGGCTCTCACAGGCGCTTGTACTATGGATTTCGGGGTATAACACTTGCAGAATCTGGGGTTTTGGTTCGTATTTATTACCGGTTATCCAAATACAGCAGAATGCAGCTTCTTGCTCTATGGGGGTTGGCTTACAAATCAGTCATAGAACAAGGAGGCTATGTTTTTGCCGGCGTCTGTGCATGTGTGTGTCTATCTGTCTGTCTGTATCTGTACAAAATAACTCAAAAAGTACTGCACGGATGAAATTTGGATGGCATTTTTAAACAACATATTAGGACAAGTAAGAACTGATTTCAATTTTGGTGGTGATTGTGTCTGTGGCTACATTGCCTTGGTGGAGGTCTGCGCTCTCCGAGTGCTTTTCTGGTTTGCATATAAGAATGTAGTAAAAAAAAAAAAAAATGCTGAATTACTCATTTTCAGGTGATATTACAGTTTAGGATCCATATTTTTTTTAGGTTATATTAGAAAAAAAAACTTGCAATAGCTAAAAAATGTATTCTTTTCTCATTCGCATAGTAGACCCAGAAATGTTTTATTAAAGAAATGTCATCTATAGGTTTAGTGGATGAAATCCACTTTGGGCAATTTTAAAGATTATATATAAAAAATTAATTTATTAAATCCTGAAAGGCTATGATTTATCCTCTGTTTAATGTATAAAGGTGACATGTAAAAGTCCAAGTCCATATACTGTATATGATGTCTTAAAATTCATCTGTGACAATGAATCAGTCAAACAACTTTTCCTTATAATCATAAAGTAAATAGGGTTAAGAAATAGCAATTTTGATTGCTACGATTGCATTGATTTTCAGTGCAATGCACTGGCAATAAATAAACTTGTTCAGGTAAGTCTGTGATGGTTTTCATTAACTTTTAACATGATATTTAAACAATTATGCAAAATTCCCAAGGTCCAAATGTGTTGGCTATGCATCAAAGTCACCAGTAGGCCTATGCATGGGTACCAAACACAGGAGGGGGATTTTTGTTTACTGATATACTGAGGTCCTCTGCTTTCAAAAGGTGTAACTTATGAGGGTTTATTGCTTTTACCTTACTCCAATATGCACATTTGTATGGGAAATGCACCCAATTAATTTCCTCAAACATAGGCATAGGTTTTGACATATGGGGGGAGTGGGGTGTGAAAAAAAGAAAATTTAGGTCAAATCTTGAGGTTATGAGCTCTCAGAAAATGTATGGTTTATGAAGTCTAATATGTTACCCCTAACTATTACTGGCCTAAAAGTGACCAAAAACAGTTCAATTTGTAATCACAAAAATGTCTTAATTATGGATTTTATTGTAAGTAGGAGGTTGGGGCCTCACTCATTACATGCCATGTTTTCTCACATCTTCTGCTTTCAGATGATATGTGGCCCATAAGGTGAAATTAGATCCTTCTTCATACTTCAGAATGAAATTTGTCCACATTTTCCTCCAAAACCCAAATAAATCCAATTTATTTCCATGAGAAATTAATTTATTTCCAAATTATGCAAATTGTCCAATGTGTGGCAGGTAGCAACTAGGATAAAATTCATCCCCATCGCCTACAGATCACATATTAGTCATCAACATGTTACTTCTTCGTAACTTGACTCATTGACTGCCAGCCGTTTTCAGAATAGAGAGCTCCATACTCATTGCCTGGGCCTGCCCATACTTCCTGTCGCTGCATAAAATTTCACGATCAAGTCAGTATGGCCAAGGAGGCAATTTCCTCAACTCTCGAGCCCAGAAAAATCAGGACCTAATGAGAAATGAGCAGGCTGAAGGAGGTTAGCTTACAATGACTCTGTCCAGCTTTGTCCCAAAACGTTGATAGAAGTGTGATTGCATTTGATAGATGGTAGCTTTGCCAGACCATAGTTCATTTCTGAACGTGGTCGTGCAAGCCAGGCTACCATACTCCCAAAGGTTTTGGTAAATGTTTTTTCACGTAAACACCGAAGGTACCAAAAGAAAGAGCAAACTCATCAAGTTTGTTTCTACCCCTTTCCGTTCTTTAATCAGCAGACGAACATAAGTTAGTTTAATTTTTTTTTTTTTTTTTTCATTTTCACAAGATTCTACATGATAAAGCACTATTATATTTACCTCACTCACGTCAGATGTAGCGCTACGCGCGAACATCTGATCCTCCGCGATAGACGATTTATTTCAGGAGCCAGAAATCCTTCAATCTAACTGGACAAAGGGCTTGTCCATCAATTTAATTGACGTACACTTCAGCCAACCACATCGAAACCAACCGATGACGCTGGTTACGTTTGTTGGATTGGTTGAATTCAAAACAGTTGCTTCTTCGCTACGTCCAACGTCACACCCTCTACAGCAGCCAGCAGCCCTGATTGGACCGGTTAGGAAATATTGGGCTTGAAATCCCTCCCAATGGCATCAACATCAGATCGTTGCGCGGAGGCCTTACGAAAGTTACGTAGCGCATGATCTGACGTGAGTGAGGTAACTATTATATAGAATCAGGTGAAAAAAGTTTGGTAGTGATCTTTATCACAAAGTTGCTAATTTTGCCCTGTCTACATTGACTCAACCTGATAAACCTGTCCAACCTTACTTCACTATGCTCCATAAAGGCAAAAAGGCAGATTGACTGTAGGGGAATTTTTTAGTCCAAAACACAGGGACTCCTCATATTGTGGCATCATTTCACATTTATGGGCAATCCTGTGACCCCATGCATGGCAGCCCATGAGGACCTGTGTGCCTATATTTGATGAATAGCCCCCATCAGTACCAAACACCACTGCTTTCCTTTAATATCAATCTGCTTTCAGAACCTTAATATCTCAGGTGAGTGCAGGATTAACATCATAAGTGTGTTTTTATCTCCACAGACTGAAAGATGAATAATGATCTGAGGATTGTGCTGGTGGGGAAGACTGGAGTGGGAAAGAGCGCAGCAGGAAACAAAATCCTGGGGAAGAACAAGTTTAAATGTTTGTGCTGTCCTAGTGGTGTGACACGAGTATGTCAAAAAGAAAAAGCAAAGGAAAATGATGTGTATGTGGTTGATACTCCAGGCCTATTTGACACAGAGCTCAGTAATGAAGAGATCATGAAGGAGATTGCAAAGTGCATCTCTCTGTCCTCTCCAGGCCCACATGTGTTTCTGGTTGTCATCCAGCTGGGTAGATTCACGGCAGAGGAGCAAACTACAGTGAAGATAATTGAGGAAGTCTTTGGTAAAGACTCAGGCAAGTACACAATGGTGCTGTTCACTCATGGAGAGGAATTGAAAACAACAATACAGGAATTCATTCGGGGGAGTGATAAACTTAAAGAGTTCACTGAACAGTGCCATGGGGGTTGCCATGTCTTTAGCAAAGGCCCAAAGACAGACTCTCAGAAAGAGGTGCGAGTGCTGCTGCAAAAGATTATTAACATGGTGGAAAAGAATAGCGGAGAATTCTACACCTCTGAGATGTACCAGCAGGCTGAAGCAGCAATTGAAGCACAGAAGCAGCAGATCCAAGAGACAGGAGTGAGGGAGGAACAGGCTAGAGAACAAGCTGAGGTTGATAATGATTTTATACATTCTTTCTCAAAACAATGGGCTAAAATCGGGGCTATGGCAGGTGGTGCAGTAGGTGGTGCAGCCGGTGGTGCAGCAGGTGCTGCTGAAGGTGCAGCAATAGGCTTAGGCATAGGAGGGCCAGGAGGTGCAGCCGCTGGAGCAGTTATAGGAGCAATTGGAGGAGCAGCTACTGGAGCTGCAGGTGGAGCAATAGTTGGTGCAATAAAGGAAGGCAAATGCACCATTCAGTGATGTTCCATATATCATGTACTAAAATGTGTTATTCTCAGCTTATATCAATGAGATATCATTGTGCATGGTATATACTAATGCTCCTTACTGTTACAAATATTTTTGCAAAATGATTGAAAATGTTATGCAAAATTATTGAACAATATGTGATCAATAAAAGAATGGTTCTCCAAGTTATTCATGTTTGATTGGATTCTTTATTTCCAGAAGTACTCCAGATGATGAAACAGTAAGCAAACTGATGAAATGGATATGCCAGTAAATTGTCTGTATGTACAAACAGCACAGACAGACAGACAGACAGACAGACAGATAGACAGACAGATAGATAGATAGATAGATAGATATTTGTCCTTAAAGAAATTTGTTCTGATACAATTACTACCACTTAACAGGACAAAGACAAAAATTATTATAAACAAGCACAACTATTTCTACTGCTTTTGTTTTGCTTTTCAGATAGAAGATAGAAGAGCAGTTGACCAGAAAACATGGTAACACTTTACGGTAAGGGTACATGAATAATCATGAATTCATGCATGAAATCATTCATGATAAATTCATGATTCATGCATTACTTCATCTCTGAAAGTCTAATGAGTTATCAGGAATTAACATGAATTCATTGTTTGTCATTAATGATCTCCTGCTGAAATAGCATATGATCTTAAGTATTAGTTACTTTGGGTACATCATCCAGAGTAATTAATGCTTAAGATCATCTGCTATTTCAGCAGGAGGTCATTAATGATAAACAATGAATTCATGCTAATACCTGATGAGTCATTAGATATTCAGAGATGAACGAATGAATCTTGAATGAAATCATGTATGAATTCTTGATAATTCATGTACCCTTACCGCAAAGTGTTACCGAAAACATAATACAATTAAAATCATAGGGTACGTTTACATATACTTCAGAGAGACATAAACTTTACTTTCTTTACTGTCAAACATTGTATGAGAGCAAGTTTTGTGGGACTCTCTTAATACATTTTTATATAATTGTTAAATGTCAGAATTAAGAGACAAGCTATTTCATAAAAAATATGTTGTTTGATTGACAGCCAAGGCCAAACTTTTGATCAGTCAAAAGTTTACAAACACTTCATTAGTATTTGATAGAATGGCCTTGAAATGTGTTTCTCTCACAGAAGCATTCATGACTGTTTCATAAGGAGTAACTCAATATTTAAGGATGCAATGGTATTGACTATGATTCAGTATGTGTTGCGATTTTGGTGTAACTGTATAATTTCGGTATTTCCCAAATAAATTAGTTTATGATTGTTATGAAATTTCTCCTGTAAACCATGTAAAAGGCACTTCTAGCCTGGGAAAGAGCAAGAGCTGTTAACCAAAGCCCTTTATAATAAGGATTTCAGAGCATGAAGCCAGAGTTAGAGGGCTCCAAGTGGGAGAGTCCTTGAGGGATCTGGAATTATATTGTATTTCAGATTCCAGATTCCACACTCCCAAATAGGATGCTATCTATTTCCCAGTATAGTTTCTGTGTGTACTAACTACAGTGTTGGGTAAGTTACTTTAGAAATGTAATGCGTTACAGTTACAAGTTACCCCTCCGAAAATGTAATTGTAGTGTAACTATTTCGATTACTTTAATAAAGTAATGTAACTAATTACATCTGATTACTTTTTGATTACATTTCAAAAAATTTTAACAATTTATTAACAATTGTCAAGCAATTTTGAGTTTTTGAATCCTGGCAATGTTAACTGTCACATATTATTCAACACTGACACTGCCAAAATCCTTTCTGACTCCCACAGCAGTGTCAGAGTTCACTACGAGAAAATAGTTAAAATACTTGGTGAACATCATTGACTAAGCAGGTGTTTGTTTGTCTGAGATTGCTCATGCAGTATGTGTGCACCTGATCAAAAGAGCTCATTTTTATATCCAGCAATGGGCTACAGGCCTATGTTCCAGTTTCTGTCTGACAGTCAGGCCTCCTTGCTACTGCAACTTAGACCGCTGTAGATACAGTAACAAGTGAGAGGTGTTGCCAACATGATGGTAGAAACGATTGTATTAGAATAGTGTCTTTTAGCTGTAGTAGTGACATTTGCTATAGTTGTAAATAGAGGATGTTGTACGTACTGTACATGAAGCACACATAGCCAATGTTTCTGCAGATGATATTGGGATCATGTAACTGAAATTGTAATTCTGAATATTTCTTGAAGTAACTGTAATTCAATTACACATTTTTATAAAGTAACTGATTACTGTTACTTTTATTTTGTAATTAAATTACGTAATTTCGTTACATGTAATTCGTTACTCCCCAACACTGACTAACTATATGAGGCACAATTAAATATGCCATTGGACAAGTATGGGAAAGCTTTCAAACTAAATGCAATTGTAGCAGGTAAACTCCCCTGCTATTCCACATGGTCTCTTCCACTACTAATGAGGGGGTGGGGCCTACAGCCATTATTCAATCTAGCACCAGTGGAGCCCTACCTAAGGCTGCGTTTACACTGGCAGTTCAAATCCGATTTTTTGCTCCCATGTGGCACAATTCCGATGTGTTTGACGACAGTGTAAACAGAAAAAAGTCACATGGAATCTGATTTGTCCAGATCAGATCCAGGCCTCTTTCATATGTGGTCACAAATCAGATACGTATCAGATATGTGTTGATGTGATGGCAGTCTAAACAGACAGATCGTATGTTCCCTACCAATGCGTTTCATATGTCATTAATTGGGAGTTTTTCTGCACCAACACGCAAGTTAGAAGGAGAGAAGTGACCTGGGCTAACCCTCCATAGCCTGCACACCGCAGGAGAAACAAGGACGAATTTCAGTAAAATTAACGAATAAATTTAGGAAGATATGAGTAGGGTAGCGGAGACATGCGTTTTGTTTCATTCCCTCAAGATTCATTTATGTCTACTCCGCGATTAACAACCACATAACCGTTCATCTTCTCCGTTTTGACAGTGATGTTTCAGAGTGCCATTCATGCCGACATGCTTTGCTTTCACTTTCACCAATGCTCGGACTTTATTTTTTGTTCATGAGCCACTTTAGAAAGACGATTGTTCGGGGGTTGTGCTTGAAGTTTGTTAAGGATTAGCTTTCTATTTAGTCGTCATCATTATGATGGAAATAAGCATAGAAATTATTTAATGGCAGCAATAACATCCAGGTTCTGGCCACCTCTATTTTGAATGTCCCTTTGGTCAGGGCGGACGTGCCCTCTACGCATGCAGGTTGTTTCAAGTGTCTGGCAAGTGTAAACATGCACATCTGATTTGGGCACTTTTGAAAGTAGATGTAAACACGCAATCAAAAAAATCAGATATGAGCAGAAAATCGGATTTGGGCACATCTGATCTGCAGTGTAAACGTGGCCTAAGAGAGGCACTTGCAAGTGGTAATAAGCTCGTTCGTGTTCAGAGTCTGGATCTGTATGGCTACAGCCTTAAGCCAACGTGACCTACGGGTCACAGCAGGGGCTGGCCTTAAAGTGACGCCGTCAAGTCGAACACAAGTCTTCCTACGACAACATGGCGGCTAATCTCGCAGCCTTTGCGTTTTACGTAGCAGATGAGATGGATATTATTGAAATTACCATTATTCTTGTATGAAGAACTGGATGCACAGAGAAGGTACAATGTTTGCAAAACATTTCAAATCTATTAAATATGGTCCATGAGATGTATTAAATATAATCCATTAAATGTTGTGGTCAACTTGTAGGCTGCACAGTACTTTGTTATTGCCTTTTAGTCTAATTACATAGAAATGGAATATAGGCCTAGGCTAAGAGAACATTAGAATAACTATTACTGGGGCCCATCTACTGTATCACCCGTTGTTTTGGATTTTTCAGTAGCCTAGTTCCGGCGTAGTGGCCATATCAGATTGAATCACTAGAGGGGGGTAGAGCAATATAAAATTTGGATACAGAACAAAGAGGAAAGGTGCAAACTAATGAAGGTTATCCAATAATGTAAACGTAATGTAGGCCTAATGTTCATTTAATTAATGTAATGTAATGTAAACTTTCCTCTTTGCTCTGAATCACAACACATCCTCCAGTAGGCTAGATTATTAGCCTAATCTACAGTAACCTAGTAATACTCATCTGAGTTGGTACTATTGCATGTTCTTGCAAGTAATTTGTAAATTATGCACAAGTATTATAAGTAGCCTACAAGCCTAGTGTAGACAAAATAACTCTAATAATAGAGTTAATACCTGGACCAAATAACAGAATCATGCTCATGCCTCACCAGCTTGCTATCTTATGTTCAACTGTCTTTAACATTTTCAAGAAAGTTAAAAAAGAAAATCTGTGTTATTGTGCTCATTATAAAGTATCTTAACAAAAAACAGAGAACACACACACACACACACATGCATTGAATTAGAATAGCCTATTGAATATGAAGCCCTATTAAGGTTCCTTTTTTGCATTATTCAGGCCTAACTCTTTTTTTCAAACATACCAACAATGCACATGCCTGTTGATGAGCAAGTACTGACAAAACTACACATATTACAAGTCATCCCCAGGTAGTTTGCCGAAATCTGCCTATGTAAATATACAGTAATCTGACCAGTTCTTCACATCTCGTCAGGGTTGTTCCCAAAATCTTGAATTTCGTGGAGGACATTGTCCCAAGATATTCCCCCTCTCAGTTCAAGAGCCATTTCAGGCTCTCAAAAGCCCAAGTGGAGGTGTGTTATGTCTAAGAGTTCTTTAAATCCCATTTCAGCAATTCATATAATTTAATAATTCTGTATTACAGTATGTTTACTCTCTGGTCTTGATACAGGATATAATTACAGCACTTGGGCCTCACTATCAAAATCCTCTGGGTACAAAAATCCCCATCAATAAATTTGTCCTGGCAAGCCTCTGGACACTGGCCAATGAAGAGGCATACAGGGGCATTGCGGAGAGGTTTAACATATCAAAATCCACTCTTTCTGTGCACCTCCATAAGTTCTGCACTCTAATCAATGCACATTTGGCACATCATGTTTCATGGCCAGAGGGGAGGCCTTACAAAGGTCGGAGCTGGGGTTTGCCCGGGCTGGCAAACCCCAGCACACAGTGTGTGCTGTGGATGGATGCCACATTGCCATCCAAAGGCCAACCACTAACCCCATGTCATATTACAACAGAAAGCAGTATTATTCTGTTATTCTGACTGGATTTTGTGACAGCCAGAGGCGTTTCTGTCTCATTAATGCAGGCCATCCAGGCAGTTGGCATGATGCCCGTGCCTTTCGGCATACTGCTGTGGCAACTGCCTTGGCCGAGGATCCCCGTTCCCTCATACCAGAGGGCATGCACATTGTTGGGGACCCGGCCTACCCCCTCTTGCCTGAACCCTTGAAACCTTATCGAGACAACAGCCACCTAACAGCGCGGCAGCGTAATTTTAACCGGAAACTCCATGCTGCCTGTGTGGTTATTGAACATGCCTTTGGCCTCCTGAAAAGCAAATTTCGTCGCCTCAAATATCTTAATTTCTCAAAGGTGAACATACCCACATTTATATCTATCTGAGTGTCCCTGTCCTCCACTGCACTTAATTTATTCATTGAAGAAATCACCTTTGCAAAAATTATTGTACTGTCTGTCATACTGCGTCAATTAGTCTAGTGACAAACTATCAAAAAGTGCTTTAGTTTTTACGAGATACCCCTACCCGTGGTAGAACAAAACCCAACCATGTTTTTCTTCATCTTTAAGGTCTCCCATATATGAAATGGATTCTTGGACAAAAATATTTTGCTGCAAAGATGGTTAAATTCATAGATATTGTCATACACCCCATAGCTAAAAAAAGAACAAAAATGGACCCTTGCCGAATGGGACTTAAGACATATAAACTGATACAGAATCTTAATACAAGCTCTGAGACCTTTGAAGGTTGGCATGTATGTAGCCAAGAGGTTGCTGTACCTTCTAGAAAAACCTGTGTGTGAATATGTTGAAGTATGCCATGTTTAGAGCCCTAAGAACACAAACCTAAAATAGGCGGACATGGAAAAAATTGGACACCTTTGCAGAATGTTTTTATTTAGTTTGTGTTTGCTTTGGCAGGGAATGTCATAGAAACACATGGTATGGCTTGTTGGAAAGGTGAGGTTGAGCTGAGTCCAGCAATACCCAATATGTAAATGTACCATGTACAATCAGGGTGCTGGCTTCCTCAATGTATGAGGCGTCCCAAATTAAGGAAAATGATGCATTGATATAAATAGGTCTCCTGTCCAAAGTCCATGGTCAGTGCTCACAAGGCTGTTGACAATTTCATTGGTATAGCAAAGTACATTACATGAGTTAAGTACTAGTCTATATTTAGGATCAGCTACATTTCATAATAATATATTTCATATGACAAAATATGGAGACAAAAATTGAAATTCAAAGACATTAGATCATGGGTAGGACATGCTTAAGCGCACCTCCCAATCAAACCATTTTGGTCTGACAATAGCCAAACAAGCCAGAATACAACATAGAATGTATAGTCTGACCATGATGGATAGAGCCTAGAGGCGGAATCTTTCAAAATGCCGCATTCAATAGGAAAGTGCTATGACCGGCTATGACCAAAGCCAGAAAGCTCTTTGTATGGCTCTAGCTACAACCAATCTGACCAAACAACACTAAGCCCACCCAATGACTTCCTATCCATATGATTGGAAAGACACTGCCAATTTCTGATACAATGGTTCCCTATGGCTGATAGCTACGTGTGGCCCAGGCATACAAAGGGTTAAGCCGTGCCCTTCCCTTTTACCCAATCAGGTTGCGTCTAGGTAGCCTTGACGACGTAACAGTAACTCAAACTTTAGAAAAGATTTTACAAAGAAATGTAATGAACACCCGTAACTGATTTAACCCCAGAAAACTAATCAAAAAGAACAGCAGATTAACTGAAAAAAGAAGTAAGAAGAATACTGCTAGTTAGAATCTGAAGCTAACGTACCTACCAGGATACCAGACAACGACGCAAAGAGAAGAAGAAAAGACCGTTAACTCGAAGACCCGAACGTCTGAAAGTTTGAATTGGTCAGGTTTTTAAGAACTCATTGAAGTTGATGGCGAGCCTCCCAAGAGTCCCTTGATTTTCCTGTTCCCTGCCTCCCTCCCTGGTGGTAGGACGTTTGACTTTAACTGACTGACTGACTCTGACTTTTACCCCCACGTTGGACAGACTGTATATTTTGTAATCAGCTAATCAGTACATTCTAAAGAATCAATCTTGATCTATTTGAAAAAAGTTTCCAATTGAATATTTGTGATTTTCCATTGATTGTTATATTGAAATTAGTTTAGTTAGATAGGGTGCACCCACAAAGTATAAGAAAAGAATATTGATAATTGTACATATTGAATCCTTTACATTTTGTTATTTATTTATTTAATTATTCTTTTATTTGATTATTTATTGATTTATTTGATATTTTATTTAATCCATCTTTGATTTTATTTATTGATATATTTGAACACATTTTATTACAATATTTTACCATTCATTAAATGCATTACATATACATATAATTCTCTTGTACTTAGTCTGTTTTTTACATCCACTCTACCTCCAGTAGACGAGCCCAGACTTTCTGATACTGGCCACACTTTTGACAGCCTAGCACTTGCACTTTAAACTTATTTATTGACACGAGTGCTACAGTAATTTATGGCGAGCCAGCCAGGAGGTAGATGACTGATGTAAAACAGAGTTTTTAGCCTTAAAATAACTTTTTATTGTCATTTACCTACATATCCTCCAATAGTAATACTCTAATACAGCATTTTAATACTGAATAACTTAAAACTGAATAACTAAAGATACAAAACATGGATATTGTTCAGAACCAGAATGTTAAAGTTCCAAATGCCGTTTTAGTTAGAGGCATCACTGGACATGGAGAGGACGAGGAGATTTTAGATTTCCTCAAGCAGTATGGTTCGATAAGTAGAGTCATAGAGGTTGAGGATTCTACCTCTGAGCTTTACCCAGGATTAATCATAGAGTACAACTCAGGAGAAGCAGTGAAATTTTTAGAGCCTAAACTACCTTTTGTACTCAAAAGTAGTGATGCCAATGTTAGCTACCACATTCAAGCTCTCAGCAACATTTACTCACAAACTGTAGTCCATGATAAGGCCAAAGCATGCCTTAATGAGTTAAAAGATGTTGCTAAACTTAGTGGAAAAGACCTTGCTGAGGTTCTTAGCGTAATGATGACCCAGATAAGTGAGTCTATCAATGACCTATCTACAAATAGTGAGTCCCCTAGCAGGCCAGCTGAACCCACTATACAGACCAGAAAAACCCCCTCTTCTGAGGTCACACCCCCTGTTAAAGCTGCTCAAAGCCCCAGCTATATCCAGCCTCCCTCTGCCCAAGTACCTAGAGCTTCATCTACCACAGCTATTAGTGTTCAAGACCTGACGCCCCCAGAGGTGCAACGTGTAGTAGTTGAACACATTGTTAAGAGGGAAGACGGTGCCCTGCAGATGCAGTCCTGTCCTAAACTTCGTGCTTTTTCTAGGAAAACCCCAAGACCTGCCCATGAGCCTGACTACGACACTTGGCGTTCCAGTGTTGAGCTAATGATGAGTGATCCCTCCATGTCTGGTCTGCAGTGCTCACGGAGAATATTGGAAAGTCTTTTGCCTCCAGCCACTGATGTAGTCAAGCACTTGAGTCCACATAGCTCACCTGCTGTTTATCTTCAGCTCTTGGATTCTGCTTATGGCACTGTTCAAGACGGCGACGAGCTGTATGCTAAGTTCTTGGGTACTTTTCAAGATGCCGGTGAGAAGCCGTCAGCCTATCTGCAACGACTGCAAGTGGCATTGAACCTGGCTGTGAAGAGAGGTGGTGTGGAAGGTGAAGAAGCGGATAGACATCTTCTCATGCAGTTTTGTCGAGGCTGTTGGGACAATGGCATTTTGTCTGAGCTTCAGTTAAAGCAGAGAAAATCAAGTCCTCCATCATTTGCTGAATTGCTGCTACTGTTGCGAACAGAGGAAGATCGCTACACAGCCAAAGACATGCGTATGAAACAACATTTAGGCTCTTCAAGACAAAGAGTGTCTTCACATATGCATTCTGCTTATGGCTGTAGTGACGAACAAGAGTCATTTTCCACTTTAAGTTCACTCACTTATGAACTCACCAAACAAGTGGCAGAGATTCAAAGTCAGTTGGCAGCAATGAACTCCAAGCCTCAACCCACTAACACCACCAATGTGAAAAGGGGTTCCAGCGGTAGACAATGGCAGAAGAAGAAAGCAGAGCAGCCAGTAAGAGAATCCATGCAGCAACAGAGCCCACCCTCCAAACCAAGACCCTGGTACTGCTTCCAATGTGGAGAAGACGGACATATCAAGCCAAACTGTGATGGAAGGCCGAATCCAGTGCTTGTTGCGGAAAAGAGAAGACAGCTCAAAGAGAAACAACACATATGGGAGATGGAAACCCCAGACCTCGCGGGCGAGCAGTTAAACTAGAGACAGTCTCCATTACGGGACGAATGGGGACTGTAACTAGACAATCATGTCCTAAAGAAAATCGTAAACGTGTAGCAAGGTGAGGTATGGGGCTAGGCTAACAAGCCAAGACCCTGTAGCCAGACTACGCCACCCGGGAGCCTAATACTCCAGGGAATCTAAGATGTTATATATATATATATATTAATACAACCAGATCTTTTGCAGGTTCGAATTAAGTACAGCGAGACATGAATTCCACAAAAATAAAGTTTATTAACTTAAAATGAGGAAAGTAAAGCTGGCAGTCATACAACACAGACAGGGGGTTAGAAAAAGTTATATATTTATTACACAAAAGGGCAACAGCAGAATGAGGCAGGAGAAATGGCAGGCTAACTGAAAGGAGCCGAGTACACACAATGCACATGCAAGCATGCAGGGGTTAGAACACATTAAGCTAGTACACAGCAAGTCCACACCAAAAGAGAGCAAGCAAGACTCAAAATATATAGCAACCCGCAGCTGCCTAGCCAGCCCCCTCAAAGCCACCTCTGGTAGGGGAGACAGAAGGGAAAAGAGAATAAAACAACAGAACTAGACAGAGACAAGTAACAGGAAATTAAGTAAAACAATACAAAACCAAAAACAAGACAAGACAGCAGCTCGAGCCGCATCATTGGCAGCAGCGCTGGACCATGCTACCTAAAGAAAACACACAAAAACGTTAGGCCAGGGGAGGCTAGTTGTTAGTGGCAAAGCTGTAGACTACCTACCCCAACTGAAGTAGGCCCACAATAGGGATTTCAACCTGGCAGCAGAAACGGCACAAACTACATGGAAAAAGAACAATAATCAACAAAGGCACAAAACTAATAAATAGGCTACATGATCGGGCTGCAACATACCTGACTGTAGGCCAACACCCACCCCAACCAGCAGAGCTTCCAGTGTGACCCACAGCCAGCCATCTTAAATAGAGCTCCTCTACTCCCTGATGGAATAATTGGACTGCCCGTTAACGAGGGGGTGGGGCAATGGGAGAGGGTGAAGGCCATGAGCAGGTAGGCAGAGTCACCCTGCTGCAATCTCTCCCCCCATTGTTTATCGTCGCCCCGACGATAGACAAAAGCAAAACAAGCCAGAGATCTGCTAGACACTAAACACATGTAGCATCTGACGTTTAGATTATTGGCAGCCAATTCCTCCTGGTGTGGCTACTTATACCCTTGACGGGAGAGGTCTGGTCAGTAGACAAAACCTTTAAAACGTGGGGACCCCGTGACCAGCACGGCTGCCCGTGACACTGTGGTATGTAGCCTGGCCAGTGGGCCAGTTCGGCTACAAAGACCCTGGGGACCCGGCGCATAAAAATGCCGCTACCCATAACCCTGGGGACCCAGCAGATTACCCGCCGCTACCCATAACCCTGGGGACCCAGCAGATTACCCGCCGCTACCCATAACCCTGGGGACCCAGCAGATTACCCGCCGCTACCCATAACCCTGGGGACCCAGCAGATTACCCGCCGCTACCCATAACCCTGGGGACCCAGCAGATTACCTGTTGCTCCCCAGACCCGCAGCATGGTCAGTAGGCCAAATGCTGCACTCAGGGGACACCAGGGAGGCTTCCCTCTAAAACCCCGCTAATGGGACTCACCCAGACAGTGACCCATGACCCAGTAGTTCCCGTAGAAGGACTTCTCCCGGTTACCCTTTTTAAAAACAAACAAACACAAATAAACAAACACAAACAATTGATCAGTTTCATGGAAATTAAACCATGCACCAGCCCTCCACCCTCAGTTCGCATGTCCATCCCACCCTCCATGATGAACATTTCCGATCCTGGGAGAGGATCATACACTGACCAGTCCATCCATGGGTCATCCTTGACCCACCTGCAGGAGCACCACCCACAAGGCTAGACTGGAGGAGACAAAGGACTTCACAAGCGTGAGGGAGGGAACCGGAGGACGTCGGGAGGCTGGACTTCTGAGGGTTCCTGGTCCATGGTCTTCTGGTCGGCTGCTGTCTTGTCTTGAAAATTAACAAACAACGAAAAGAACCACAAAAGAATCTGCCAGTAAATTAAAACAAAAATTATGGAATCCATGTCTATTTTGTACATCCTGCCGACTCACGCCAGAATGTAGCAAGGTGAGGTATGGGACTAGGCTAACAAGCCAAGACCCTGTAGCCAGACTACGCCACCCGGGAGCCTAATACTCCAGGGAATCTAAGTATATATATATATATATATATATTAATACAACCAGATCTTTGCAGGTTCGAATTAAGTACAGCGAGACATGAATTCCACAAAAATAAAGTTTATTAACTTAAAATGAGGAAAGTAAAGCTGGCAGTCATACAACACAGACAGGGGGTTAGAAAAAGTTATATATTTATTACACAAAAGGGCAACAGCAGAATGAGGCAGGAGAAATGGCAGGCTAACTGAAAGGAGCCGAGTACACACAATGCACATGCAAGCATGCAGGGGTTAGAACACATTAAGCTAGTACACAGCAAGTCCACACCAAAAGAGAGCAAGCAAGACTCAAAATATATAGCAACCCGCAGCTGCCTAGCCAGCTCCCTCAAAGCCACCTCTGGTAGGGGAGACAGAAGGGAAAAGAAAATATGAACAGAACTAGACAGAGACAAGTAAGAGAAACTTAAATTAAACAACACAAAACCAAAACAACACAAGACAAGACAGCAGCTCGACCCGCATCATCGACAGCAGGTCTGGACCATGCTACCTACAGAAAAACACACAAAAACATTAGGCCAGGGGAGGCTAATTGTTAGTGGCAAAGGTGTAGACTACCTACCCCAACTGAAGTAGGCCCACAATAGGGACTTCAACCTGGCAGCAGAAACGCCACAAACTACATGGAAAAAGAACAATAATCAACAAAGGCACAAAACTAATAAATAGGCTACATGATCGGGCTGCAACATACCTGACTGTAGGCCAACACCCACCCCAACCAGCAGAGCTTCCAGTGTGACCCACAGCCAGCCATCTTAAATAGAGCTCCTCTACTCCCTGATGGAATAATTGGACTGCCCGTTAACGAAGGGGTGGGGCAATGGGAGAGGGTGAAGGCCATGAGCAGGTA
>JAODXP020005951.1:0-52593 GCA_027497455.2 Sardinella longiceps
CCGCTCACGCCCAGGTTTGTGTGTGAATCGGCCGTCAGTCTGTGATTCAGCTTACTGCCTACGGCTGCTTGTTTTGTCAACACAACAAAATAAAAAAGAAGAAACAAAAAAACAATTCGGAGTGAGATCATCCATTGCTTATTAAATATAAACAAACAAATACTAAACTAAAAAGCACTGATTGACCAGTATAATGTTTATGAATGAAGATAGTTTGAAAACTGTCCTGGGCACTTGCACACTTCATAGGCCTCATATAGAACCACCCAATTAATTATGTCTTTGGTTGTTCAATAATCAACACTGCACTTGGTCTTATATGGAGACCAAAATTTCAGTTTTATCATCAAGGTTCAGCTGATCATTAGAGACTACCTTTGTCTTTAGTCTGGAGAAGAAACCTTTAAGAAAACTTAAAATTGTTGATATTTAATTAATTTATTTGGTTGATATTTGATTCATTTAATCTTCTGATTGCTGAAGGCTAAGGGAAGAACTCCTTCATTTGAGATCTTTCAGTTCACATCTCCATCCCAACCACTCATCGACACTTCTTTCAGGAACTTTCAGTTCACACCTCCATCCCAAACCCCCATCAACACTTCTTTCAGGAACTAATAGCTCACACCTCCATCCCAAACCCCGATCAACACTTCTTTCAGGAACTTTCAGTTCACACCTCCATCCCAAACCCCCATCTATTGTGAGCTCTGACCACACCCATCTAAGAACCACACAATGTGTTAATGGCTCACTGAAATATTTGCAATCCAAAAGCCCTTAGTGCTGATTGGTTCAATCTCAATCCAGGAAGCTGAAGGGTCCCTATATGAACACAGCCTACTGTGGAAGGATCTGAATACTTCAGCAGGCACTGTGAAGAACAGACAAGGCTATCTGGTATTACAGTACAGGACTGTTGCTCTGGTTACTCTTGTTCTTAGAGTTAATTTGGTCTGGATTTCATCACAAACCCCCACCGGATTGTGGAATGTCAGGATTTGCTGAATCATCACAACTATTGTCAGTGAAGGAGGAGATGAAGGAGGAAGACTTTGATGGTTTTCTTCAAGAGTATCTGTATGCTGCTCGGACAGTTGAAGGACCCCCTGGACTGGATCATGACTGCAAAACTGAAACACTCAATGAAGAAAATTCAGCACTGGTGAAAACTGAAGGAGATTCTGATCCGAAAGAATATGATCACAATGACTCCTGTCCTACAGGTAAGCTACCATTCAAATATTTTGGATCACTTTAAGTCTTTCCAAGGTACTTTGATTGTGAATCAGATTATACCTAAATAAGGAATACCTGATACCTGAATAAGGCAGTTATTGTCAAGAATATACATTCAAAGTTTGAAGAATACATTCAAATAAATCGGTAATACATGGTGTTCCTGAAAGCATGGTGTGAAATGTAAACAAATTACTAAAAAGCTCTTATGAAAACCTGACACTTATGAGGAGCAATGGGGAACATTGTTCAGAACTCTCCAAGTTATTAATGCAATTCTCTCCTATGACCAATTTCAACTGACATAGCCAGTTACTTAGCATCAGGGTGTTACCTGGTTAAATAAAGACGCATCATACCCTACCGAGTTAATCCTGAATTAATTAATCAACTAATGTGTTTTAGATCACCAGAAGAGGCACACTGGAGGAAAGCCATACCAGTGTTCTGACTGTGGAATGGCATTTGGTCAGAAGGGAAGTTTGAAGAAACACCAGAGGATCCACACTGGGGGAAAGTCATATGGTTGTACTACATGTGGGAAGAGTTTCAGATCTAGGTCAAAATTAATCATCCATCTTCGGACCCACACTGAGGAAAAGCCATATGAGTGTTCACAGTGCAGAAAGGCCTTTACTCAGGAGGGTAATCTTATAACACACCAGAGGACCCACACTGGGGAAAAGCCATATGAGTGTTCTGAGTGTGGAAAGGTCTTTACTCTGAAAAGCAACCTTACAAATCACCAGATGATCCACACTGGGGAAAAGCCATATGGTTGTACAAAATGTGGGAAGAGTTTCAGAGAGAGGTCACATTTAACCACTCATCTGAAGATCCATACTGGTGAAAAGCCATATGAGTGTTCTGAGTGTGGAAGGGCCTTTACTCGGAAAACTCACCTTATAATACACCAGAGGATCCACACAGGAGAAAAGCCATACCAATGTGAGTGTGGAAAAGCCTATGGTGACAAAAACTTACTGAAGATTCACCAGATGATCCACACTGGGGAAAAGCCATATGGTTGCACTACATGTGGGAAGAGTTTCAAAACTAGTTCAGTTTTAACCATCCATATGAGAGTCCACAGTGTGGAAAAGCCATATCTGTGTTCTGAGTGTGGAAAGGCCTTTAATAACGCGGGTAGCCTTAGAAGACATCAGATGATCCACACAGGAGAAAAGCCATTTGAGTGTTCGGATTGTGGAAAGGCATTCAGTGAGAAACAAAGACTGAAGATACATCAGATGATCCACACTGGGGAAAAGCCATATGAGTGTTTGGTTTGTGGAAAGACCTTTACCCAGAAGGGTAACCTTAAGAGACACCAGATAATCCACACTCGGGAAAAGCCTTAATCCGTGCAACACTGAGTGTTCTATGTGTGGAAATGCCTCTAATGATGAAAGATCACGGAAGATGAGAGGATTCACACTGGGGAGAAGACTATTTGTAGAAAGACTTTTAGTAGGGAGGATCGCCTCACAGTCACCAAAAGATCTATACTACAGGAAAACCGTAGGGCACTTCCATGGAAAGTGGACTTTTTGTGAAATTTACAGTGCATCCAGAAATTATCCACATCCCTTTTAATGTTTTATATTGGATGCCTGCTCTTCAGGTTCATCATCTCAGAAGACAACTATAGAGCCTGGAGCAAAACCACCAGCGGGGACTGAACAAGCCGGGGAGTTTCCATGAGGAGGAGTGACCTGAAGGACTGCATCGATAGGATAGCACACCACACACATTTTCCCAGGGATTCACTGCGCTTTGAATGTACACTTACTCATTAATACAACAAACACGTTTTCTGAAGAAATTTGTAACTTTGTCTTTCTGTCTGCTGTGGGAAATATTTGGGCTAGAAAACAAATATTTGTATTAAAAATGTAACAACATTTAACTTCACAGTGGTAAAACTGCCAACAAACACATCCGATTGAACCCCTTAATCATGCGTTTAAAGTATATAACACTGGATTTCTCCATTAAGCTTGCAGTATAATAACTATTATCATATTGTATTATTATTAAAGGAATGCCTGCAAGAGTCTCAAAGATTCTGTCAGGCCCAACGCAAAAACATAACCACCTTGGTGGAGGTCATCAAGCATCCTTGTTGCACTCTGGTTAAATTAAGTGGTCTCACCCTCCACAAGACATCATCTTTCTTCTCTGCATTAAAACTCTAGATCATTTTGATGGGATTTTGTTTGTTGTCTTCCATAATAATAGAGACACCTGGATTCCTCAACAGTCCTTATGACTCAGTGAGGCCCATTAACACCTGACCCCAGACCTGTACTGTACCCCACCCCCAAGCAGGTGTGTGCTCCCAGTTTATCATAACAAAAGGAGCACCTGCATTCCTCCAGAGTACTCATGAAGGTCTCTGTCAAGGTCATTAACAGAGATCCACATTTGTAAAACATGTAACAACTAAAACACTTTGAAGGTGCAGATCTCTGCCAAGGTAACATGGTTACATTGTCCAACAATCTGTTCATCCAAATCTATAATGCACGTCTCAAATTATCAAGTACACAGACAAAGGTAGGTATTTATATAAAGTAGTGTCAAAGGTGAATGGTAAAGAAAGGTGAAAATTTTAATTTCAGGGATACATACCATGACCACACAGCATGGTGAATAGCCCTGGGATAAGGGCAAAGTGCCGTGGAGAGTGCTTTTCACAGCTCCTGTCCCCTGCTTCGACATTGTCGTCTGTCTACAGTGGACTTGCTCCTGGAAAGGAGCCACACGTACAGTCTTAGGTGCTGTAAGAAGCGCTGACGTGTCATGTAGGGCAGGTGGTGTTTAAGCTGTTTCAGCCTGTTCACCCCCTGCAGCTGTGGATAGGCGTTGATGTCATATCCCGGACTGCAGGCTGAAAAAAATGTTGATAAAAAAAGGAAATGGCTGTATTGTTATGATACCCTCCAAACATACACCAAAACAGACACTTTCAGTCAAACACCTTTTAGTTATCAGAAGAGTGAAGTATTTGCTTTTTATTACCTCCGCCAAGGAGGTTTTGCTTTCGCCGGCGTGTGTCTGTCTGTGTACAACATAACTCGAAAGTACTGCAACTGGTGCAGCCTGCAGCCATTGTCATAAATGACATCAGGAGCTGAAATACATTAAAAGAAGAGCTGGATTAAACACAGGGAGAGGACTTGATAGCAAAATTTGTAAAGTGAAAAATATTACCTGTCTGCCACCTGGTCCTTAAAAGTGAGAATGGCAAGTCTACAGACTCCGGCGACTCCATGACTGCATAGCCATAACACACCCCTGTGTTTGTGTGTCTTCCGTCTACAGTGGACTTGCTCCTGGAATGGAACCACACGTACAGTCTTAGGTGCTGTAGGAAGTGCTGCCACATCATGTAGGGCAGGTGATGTTTCAGCCGTTTCAGCTTGGTGTTCAGCTGTTCGGCCAGCTGGCTTTTCACCCTGCAGCTGTGGATATGAATTGAAATTGTATCCCGCACTGCAGCCTGAAAAAAATTGTAGAGTTGGAAATAGTTGTAAAGTGTATAGTTATAATACCCCCTAACATACACTAAAAACAGACACTTTCAAACACCTTTTATCCAAATCTGTACGGCACGTCTCAAATTATTTAGTCCACAGACAAAGGTAGGTATTTATGTAAAGTAGTGTCAAAGATGAATGGTAAAGAAAGGTGAAAATGGGAATTTCTGGTAAACATACCATGACCACCAAGTATGGTGAATAGCCCTGGGATAAGATCAAAGTGCTGTGGAGAGTACTGTTTACAGCTCCTGTCCCCATCTCTCCTTCGGACATCTGCTTTGACATCGTCTTCCGTCCACAGTGGAGCCTGAGGTGCTGCAAGAAGCGTTCTCATGTCATGTACGGCTGGTGGTGTTTCAGCCTGGCGTTGAGCTAGGCCAGTTGGCTGTGGAGATAACTTCCTGTCCCCATCTTTCCTCCGGACGTCTGCTTCAGAGACTCCTCGCGGTCTGACAGGAGGCAGGAAAGGGAAGTACACTCCCCTGTCACTCTCCATGGCACCAGCATCATCTTCCACCTCCACCCTGAAAGAAGCCTTGACCACCTCTCACAACTCTGCTTACAGAGGCCACAAACAATGTGGTAGATGGCCAAGGCTCACAATTAGGACCCACAGGAGAGGACACTCCTCTGAGAGGCTCTTCATGACTCCGGAGAGTGTTGTTATGTTGGACTCTGTCAGTAGGCTGCTGACACAAGGCTCACAATTAGGGTCCATGGCAGAGGCTTTTCATGGCTGCTGACCATACTCTCCATTGCAGAAAATGGGTGCAGGAGTGCACAAGCCGGGGTGGACTTGGAGAGAGCACTTTGATGAGAGGCCAAGATTCACAATTAATGTCCACATGAGAGGGAACTCTGAGAAGCTCTGCATCATTCTGGACAACTCTGTGATGTTGTCCTCTGTAAGTAGGCTGCTAATGACAGTCTCCATGTTAGCAGATGGGTGCAGGAGTCCACAAGCCGGGGTGGACTTGGAGAGCTCCTTGATGAGAGCGTGATATGCCTCTTCTGGCTTGTGTGTGTGCCCATCCCTCTCCATATAGTGAAGCAGGGGATCCAGGAAAGGGGCCTCTCTTGGAGACTTGGAGAGCTCCTTGATGAGAGCTCGATATGCCACCTCTGGCTAGTTTGTGTGTGTGCCCATCCCTCTCTATATACTGAAGCAGGGGATCCAGGAAAGGGGGTCACACCACTCACCAGGTGACAGGCCATCACTGTTAGCCTCACGTATCCATCCTGATCTCGCAAGCCTCAGGTTTGAGTCAGGTTACATCACCATAGCTTGCAAGGAGACATTGGAGGTGAGGGTACCTAATCAAAACCCGTTGTCTGTGACTATTGTGGGCCTGGCTTTTGTCCTTTTTTGAAGAACTGTGGCTGCTTTTGTGCCCTATTCCGTACACGCCGCATCTTAATATAAATTTTCTGAAGCAAAGCAGATTGACAAAAACAAAGAGTTACTAGCTGTCTAATTTGTGTGCAGCCATAGAGTACGTGGCAGTACAGGCCTTTTCTTCCTGCTACCGCATAGAGGTCACACCGTCACTCACCAGGTGACAGGCCATCGCCGTAGCTTGTGAGGAGACTTCAGAGGTGGAGTAGTCAGTAATCAACACTCTTTGGCTGTGACTATTGAAATTTGGATTAGAAAGATTCTTAGTCATTTATTTTGTTCTTAATTTGAACACAAGTTCCAGTTCCAGCAATTTGTGATGAGCACTGACTGTTATGAGTATTAACACTGGTACTGAATATGAACATACAATTTTAGAAAACTTCCAATACAAAAAAATGTTTACTTTAATGTAAGTGAGCAATTGGGAAAGTTTCATTGTGATATGTCTTAATTTAAAATCCTACCCCATTCATCTGTAGTGTGTCATCTAACACATTTTCAAAAAAATGTGGAAAAAAATTGGAACCTAACACATATCTGAAATTTTCATATGTGCTTGATATAAAGATGGTCTTTCTGAGAAGCATTCTAACAAATCCCTTTTGGTCTCCAGTGGTCTTCAGGTTCATCATCTCAGAAGACAACTATAGAGCCTGGAGCAAAACCACCAGCGGGGAGTGAACAAGCCGGGGAGTTTCCATGAGGAGGAGTGACCTGAAGGACTGCATCGATAGGATAGCACACCACACACATTTTCCCAGGGATTCACTGCGCTTTGAATGTACACTTACTCATTAATACAACAAACACGTTTTCTGAAGAAATTTGTAACTTTGTCTTTCTGTCTGCTGTGGGAAATATTTGGACTAGAAAACAAATATTTGTATTAAAAATGTAACAACATTTAACTTCACAGTGGTAAAACTGCCAACAAACACATCCGATTGAACCCCTTAATCATGCGTTTAAAGTATATAACACTGGATTTCTCCATTAAGCTTGCAGTATAATAACTATTATTATATTGTATTATTATTAAAGGAATGCCTGCAAGAGTCTTAAAGATTCTGTCAGGCCCAACGCAAAAACATAACCACCTTGGTGGAGGTCATCAAGCATCCTTGTTGCACTCTGGTTAAATTAAGTGGTCTCACCCTCCACAAGACATCATCTTTCTTCTCTGCATTAAAACTCTAGATCATTTTGATGGGATTTTGTTTGTTGTCTTCCATAATAATAGAGACACCTGGATTCCTCAACAGTCCTTATGACTCAGTGAGGCCCATTAACACCTGACCCCAGACCTGTACTGTACCCCACCCCCAAGCAGGTGTGTGCTCCCAGTTTATCATAACAAAAGGAGCACCTGCATTCCTCCAGAGTACTCATGAAGGTCTCTGTCAAGGTCATTAACAGAGATCCACATTTGTAAAACATGTAACAACTAAAACACTTTGAAGGTGCAGATCTCTGCCAAGGTAACATGGTTACATTGTCCAACAATCTGTTCATCCAAATCTATAATGCACGTCTCAAATTATCAAGTACACAGACAAAGGTAGGTATTTATATAAAGTAGTGTCAAAGGTGAATGGTAAAGAAAGGTGAAAATTTTAATTTCAGGGATACATACCATGACCACACAGCATGGTGAATAGCCCTGGGATAAGGGCAAAGTGCCGTGGAGAGTGCTTTTCACAGCTCCTGTCCCCTGCTTCGACATTGTCGTCTGTCTACAGTGGACTTGCTCCTGGAAAGGAGCCACACGTACAGTCTTAGGTGCTGTAGTAAGTGCTGCCACGTCATGTAGGGCAGGTGGTGTTTAAGACGTTTCAGCTTGGCATTGAGCTGTTTGGCCAGCTGGCTGTTCACCCCCTGCAGCTGTGGATAGGCGTTGATGTCATATCCCGGACTGCAGGCTGAAAAAAATGTTGATAAAAAAAGGAAATGGCTGTATTGTTATGATACCCTCCAAACATACACCAAAACAGACACTTTCAGTCAAACACATTTGAGTTATCAGAAGAGTGAAGTATTTGCTTTTTATTACCTCCGCCAAGGAGCTTATGCTTTCGCCGGCGTGTGTCTGTCTGTGTACAACATAACTCGAAAGTACTGCAACTGGTGCAGTCTGCAGCCATTGTCATAAATGATGACATCAAGAGCTGAAATACATTAGAAGAAGAGCTGGATTAAATGCAGGGAGAGGACTTGATAGCCAAATTTGTAAAGTGAAAAATATTACCCGTCTGCCACCTGGTCCTTAAAAGGGAGAATGGTAAGTCCACAGACTCCGGTGACTCCATGACTGCATAGCCATAACCCACTCCTATATTAACATAGGGATCCACATTTGTAAAACATGTAACAACAAAAACACTTTGAAGGTGCAGATCTCTGCCAAGGTAACATGGCTACATTGTCCAACAATCTGTTCATTCAAATCTGTACTGCACGTCTCAAATTATTTAGTCCACAGACAAAGGTAGGTATTTATATAAAGTAGTGTCAAAGATGAATGGTAAAGAAAGGTGAAAATTAGAATTTCTGGGATACATACCATGACCACACGGCATGGTGAATAGCCCTGGGATAAGGGCAAAGTGCCGTGGAGAGTGCTTTTCACAGCTCCTGTCCCCTGCTTCGACATTGTCGTCTGTCTACAGTGGACTTGCTCCTGGAAAGGAGCCACACGTACAGTCTTAGGTGCTGTAAGAAGCGCTGACGTGTCATGTAGGGCAGGTGGTGTTTAAGCTGTTTCAGCCTGGCGTTCAGCTGTTTGGCCAGCTGGCTGTTCACCCCCTGCAGCTGTGGATAGGCGTTGATGTCATATCCCGGACTGGAGCCTGCAAAAAATGTTGATAAAAAAAAGGAAATGCCTGTATTGTTATGATACCCTCCAAACATACACCAAAACAGACACTTTCAGTCAAACACATTTGAGTTATCAGAAGAGTGAAGTATTTGCTTTTTATTACCTCCGCCAAGGAGCTTATACTTTCGCCGGCGTGTGTCTGTCTGTGTACAACATAACTCGAAAGTACTGCAACTGGTGCAGTCTGCAGCCATTATCATAAATGACATCAGGAGCTGAAATACATTAAAAGAAGAGCTGGATTAAACACAGGGAGAGGACTTGATAGCAAAATTTGTAAAGTGAAAAATATTACCTGTCTGCCACCTGGTCCTTAAAAGTGAGAATGGCAAGTCTACAGACTCCGGCGACTCCATGACTGCATAGCCATAACACACCCCTGTGTTTGTGTGTCTTCCGTCTACAGTGGACTTGCTCCTGGAATGGAACCACACGTACAGTCTTAGGTGCTGTAGGAAGTGCTGCCACATCATGTAGGGCAGGTGATGTTTCAGCCGTTTCAGCTTGGTGTTCAGCTGTTCGGCCAGCTGGCTTTTCACCCTGCAGCTGTGGATATGAATTGAAATTGTATCCCGCACTGCAGCCTGAAAAAAATTGTAGAGTTGGAAATAGTTGTAAAGTGTATAGTTATAATACCCCCTAACATACACTAAAAACAGACACTTTCAAACACCTTTTATCCAAATCTGTACGGCACGTCTCAAATTATTTAGTCCACAGACAAAGGTAGGTATTTATGTAAAGTAGTGTCAAAGATGAATGGTAAAGAAAGGTGAAAATGGGAATTTCTGGTAAACATACCATGACCACCAAGTATGGTGAATAGCCCTGGGATAAGATCAAAGTGCTGTGGAGAGTACTGTTTACAGCTCCTGTCCCCATCTCTCCTTCGGACATCTGCTTTGACATCGTCTTCCGTCCACAGTGGAGCCTGAGGTGCTGCAAGAAGCGTTCTCATGTCATGTACGGCTGGTGGTGTTTCAGCCTGGCGTTGAGCTAGGCCAGTTGGCTGTGGAGATAACTTCCTGTCCCCATCTTTCCTCCGGACGTCTGCTTCAGAGACTCCTCGCGGTCTGACAGGAGGCAGGAAAGGGAAGTACACTCCCCTGTCACTCTCCATGGCACCAGCATCATCTTCCACCTCCACCCTGAAAGAAGCCTTGACCACCTCTCACAACTCTGCTTACAGAGGCCACAAACAATGTGGTAGATGGCCAAGGCTCACAATTAGGACCCACAGGAGAGGACACTCCTCTGAGAGGCTCTTCATGACTCCGGAGAGTGTTGTTATGTTGGACTCTGTCAGTAGGCTGCTGACACAAGGCTCACAATTAGGGTCCATGGCAGAGGCTTTTCATGGCTGCTGACCATACTCTCCATTGCAGAAAATGGGTGCAGGAGTGCACAAGCCGGGGTGGACTTGGAGAGAGCACTTTGATGAGAGGCCAAGGCTCACAATTAATGTCCACATGAGAGGGAACTCCTCTGAGAAGCTCTGCATCATTCTGGACAACTCTGTGATGTTGTCCTCTGTAAGTAGGCTGCTAATGACAGTCTCCATGTTAGCAGATGGGTGCAGGAGTCCACAAGCCGGGGTGGACTTGGAGAGCTCCTTGATGAGAGCGTGATATGCCTCTTCTGGCTTGTGTGTGTGCCCATCCCTCTCCATATACTGAAGCAGGGGATCCAGGAAAGGGGCCTCTCTTGGAGACTTGGAGAGCTCCTTGATGAGAGCTCGATATGCCACCTCTGGCTAGTTTGTGTGTGTGCCCATCCCTCTCTATATACTGAAGCAGGGGATCCAGGAAAGGGGCCTCTCTGCCTGTGGCCCCACAGAGGTCACACCACTCGCCAGGTGACAGGCCATGACCGTTAGACTCACGTATCCATCCTGATCTCGCGAGCTTCAGGTTTGAGTCAGGTTACATCACCGTAGCTTGCAAGGAGACTCCGGAGGTCGGGGTACCTAATCAAAACCCGTTGTCTGTGACTATTGTGGGCCTGGCTTTTGTCCTTTTTTGAAGAACTGTGGCTGCTTTTGTGCCCTATTCCGTACACGCCGCATCTTAATATAAATTTTCTGAAGCAAAGCAGATTGACAAAAACAAAGAGTTACTAGCTGTCTAATTTGTGTGCAGCCATAGAGTATGTGGCAGTACAGGCCTTTTCTTCCTGCTACCCCTGTCACACCACTCGCCAGGTTACAGGCCATCGCCGTAGCTTGCCAGGAGACTCCAGAGGTGGAGTAATCAACACTCTTTGGTTGTGACTATTGAGATTAGGAATAGAAAGATTCTTAGTCATTTATTTTGTTCTTAATTTGGACACAAGTTACAGTTCCAGCAATTTGTGATGAGCACTGACTGTTATGAGTATTAACACTGGTACTGAATATGAACATACAATTTTAGAAAACTTCCAATACAAAAAAATGTTTACTTTAATGTAAGTGAGCAATTGGGAAAGTTTCATTGTGATATGTCTTAATTTAAAATCCTACCCCATTCATCTGTAGTGTGTCATCTAACACATTTTCAAAAAAATGTGGAAAAAAATTGGAACCTAACACATATCTGAAATTTTCATATGTGCTTGATATAAAGATGGTCTTTCTGAGAAGCATTCTAACAAATCCCTTTTGGTCTCCAGTGGTCCCAAAGTAGCCAAAAAACACAATTTTCAGCTTGAAGGCTATGTTTGAGCCTCTGGCACCTGCTCATCGTTGCTTGCAAACATTTTTTACTTTCCGTACTTGATGAACCAAGGTAAAACTACAATGTCAGAAAGTTTCACTACAAAATATTGAAAACCGAAAGAGATGTGGAATTTTGAAATGTAAAGATTTGATGCTGGAGGACAAGCATTTATGTTACTCTATAACAGTCCATGTTTTGCATAAAACAGACTAAATTTCAACTAGAAATCATTGTTGGGATCATATCTAGGCATGGTGAAAATTACAGGCTTATCCATTGAAATTCCTTTAATTGGTGAGGCCTAATATAGAGAGATGCAAATAGGCTCATTTGCCTTTAAAAGGTATATTTCAAGAATTTATTGAAGGAAAACGGTTTGGGGTAGAGCTTTGATATTTGGCAAGGTTACATTTCTCAGAGAGAATAAATGTGAATTTTTTCAATGAAATCCATGACATGAACTGGGGGGCCTTAGGTGAGTTGGCGTGGAATGACCCCCAAAATATAAAACTGTGCAATGTAACAATCATGTCTGTTGCGTCCTGATCGTCCTTGGTTGTTATTACACCGTACTTAGTTGGAGTATGAAGTGCGTTAACACTCAGATCACTGAGAGTGTGAAGTGTACTGTAAGCACCTGGATGGTGCCCTCATGACGGTCAAATCGCTGAGTGTGGATCGTGGTCACTCAGGTGATCATGTCAGGGTAAAATTTGCCTTTGGTTATGCATTCTTTACATTGATGTTACAGAAAACATATGGCTCTCAATGTGCTTTGTGCATTTGCAAGAAAACCTCACATAAGACACATAAAATTGGCATTTTTAAAAAGAAGAATATATGGAGAATGAAGAAAAAAATATTTTAAAAATCTGTGGACAATCCCACAAGACTTGTGAGGTCTTATGTTCAAATACTGATAAAGTTTCCTTTCAATATATTGCTTTTTATGAGTTTTTCTACTTATTTCTACAAGGGAAAAAAAATCAAGAGCCTATGTTGGGTATAAATATGCCATCTGTAGGCCTAAACAGAGCACAGCCAAAAACTCCAATAAAATTTTTGTCATATTTGAGTAAATGCTATGACAATGCAGGATCATCCAGACCAAAACCAACAGTTTTGCTACAAACTATTCCTCTCTATGTACCAGCATGCAAAATTTGAGCTTCCTACTTGGTTTAGTTCTTGAGTTATGGGCTTGTGAACAAAGAGTGAACAAAACAGACACCTCCCTCCCCTAGTAAAAGTGGCTGCTGTAACATGGAAAGTATACATCTTACATTCAAATAAATTTACAGTGTTTCTCTTAAGTACCATGGGTACATTTGGTGATTTTTTCAGATTTTTTTGAGATCTAAGTGCGCGGGCTCTTGTTGAATTGACATGGAATGACCCTATAGCAATACTATTTATTCATGTTTATGTTTTTATTTAGGCCAAAATATCAAAGTAAAAAATAGTGTACAACATTGTACATACATACATTACATTTTGTTCATTATAGCTTTGCCTGAAATGCTGCACTGATCCATTTGAAGAAAATCTTTGCTACCTAGTTCTTAATGTATAGGTTATAAGTGACCAACTTGAAAAGTACTTCTATGTAAGCCAAATGCTTTATTTCAACATTGTTTTTAGAAACAATGCAGTAATCAGCTGAAATAGCAAGAATAGCTTAGCCTACTGCTTTTTGTGCTTTCTGTTCTTGGGCTTTGCAGGATGCAATCAAGTTACATGGGTAAGGACATGCAAAATGAAAAGTTGATTCTCTGTGGCGGGCTATGTCAGGCTAGTTCACAGCAGCAGCAGCAACACTGAATCATCAGAGGACAATCTCCTGGGGTACCACAGGAGTCTGATTATCCACAGCATGGGTTTTCAACAGGTGGTCCGCGGCCCAGTGGTGGTCCGTTACGACAATGCAGGTGGTCCGTGACATGGGTCCAGTTTCAGTTTAGTGTATTTAATATTGATTTTTGAATACTAAAAATACTACTAATACTAATTGATTGATTTCTGTCCACCTGATTTGAGAAATAAGCACTGCTTTGGGTGCAGGAATCATTTTACAGCTCTACTTTCAGGTGTTTCATGAAATGCCCATCACTCCAAATCTTGTGCAAGACTGAACTCTCTGTGCATAGTTGGGTTAATGTGATAGTCGCTAGCTAGAATGTCTTTTTGTATGTAATCTCTTTGTTTATAACAACCTTGTACCACCTTCCAACGGTGGGCCGCCGATGACTTCTTAGTCAGAATGGTGGTCCCTGGGACTGAACCAGTTGAAAACCCCTGATCCACAGCAGCATCACACAATTCCTAAACATACAAAAAAACAGGGACCATGGTTACATGGTTAACATTTTACAATGTGAATATCTACCCATCATATACTGTACATAAATTGGTGAAGGTCAACAGTCATTCAATAGTAAATACACATACATAAATAGCAAATGTACCCCCTCCCCACTTCTAGTTATTACCGGTAGAGAGAATCTTTGTCATTTACGAAAGACATTATCCCAATGAAGTTAGAGATGACAAATTCATAGTTTGCGAGTTTTTCTATGTGGCTCAATGATGCTCATCCTTGAAACTATGTTCCAGATCAACCTGGGAGGAGTACATTAAGACTAGAAGCCTCTTCCTGAAAACTATTTCAGTGGTTACTAAAAATGGATTATGGGAATGAATGCCATTGGTTAGACAAGAGTTCACACCTCTGATGGCCTTCAGGTGGGCAAAGCCAGAGCGGGGGTATGGTGTGAAATGACATGTGATGATGAAAATCATTAATTCTCTAATTCCTTCCATATCTCGAAATCTGTAATTCCTTCCAAATATACAAAATTGGTACATGACATTAACTCATTGACTGCCAGCCGTTTTCAGAATAGAGAGTTCCATACTGCCAGAGGTTTTGGGGAATTTTGACTGTTTTTTAAAGAGCCACAGAATATTATGTGTTACGACTACATAAACAATGAAACTACCACAAGAAAGAGCAGACTCTCTTCTTTCACCAGAAAAAAAAGTTCGTTTCTACCCCTTTCCATTGCTTAGAAATCAGCAGGCGAACATAAGCTACTTTCTCCAAACACACCCGTTTTTTATCAAAAAAGGGAGAAAATTAGCGTTTTGTTTGACAACGTTAGTGTCTTGGATGCGCGTTTTTTTCGGTCTATTAGCACGTCAAACATCGGGAAAATGTCTTCCTTTGATAAGACCACAAAAACAACAGTAACAGGGGGCTTTTGGTAATAAAATAGACATTGTTGTAACAAGGTAAATATATGCTATTTACAGGCTGTGACAGCGAAAACTCAGTGATCAACAACTGGCTCTCAAATTCTTACCTGACTCGGAACTGTGAGCTAGCTGGGCACTGAAACAAGTCACAACTGCTATTTCCGTTTGCCCAAGGTTGATCTCCTTCATCTCCCACGATCGGAACACTACTCGAACTACTATGGCAGTGACACATACTCTGATCGAGTGTGAACTGCCTAAATTTCTCCGATTTACGTCTGCACTTTGCTAGCGGCATATTTAGCCATGTCATTAGCTTTCTCATACGGCTCTGGCTTTCTCTACTTCTCCCTTGTATTGGCCATACCTATGAATCTATGCTCATCTCACATCCAAAGTGACACACTGCCACCCTCAGGATCAATTTGGAACAACAATTTTCGACGGAGAATTCTGATATTTACAGACAAGGTTCCCTAGGTCTTTCTGCAGCCCTCCCCATTAAAAAACGCAGTTGACGTCTAAAGACGTCATTGGCAGTGAACGGCAGTATTTCAGTTGACGTCTAAAGACGTCATTGGCAGTCAATGAGTTAACAGCCATGATCTTGAGGACTTATTGCCGCTACGATGTCAACATAAATTGGTATTAGCCAGCGATCTGTTACTGCTGAACGCGGAAGTTGGTGGCGTGATAGGAAAGTGAGAGAATACGTCCTATCCAAACGGTAAAGTTTTTTTTTTCTTCTCTCCCTCCCGTCCCTGAATTTTTGGTCAACGATTCCCGGGACACATGAAACTTGGTGGGCATGTAGCTCCAGTAGACTTTTACGGACAAATTTTGTTTGGTCAACGGGGGCCACTCCATCTTTGCACTCTGTTAGGGTACACCTAGAGTTTAAGTCTAGTTCTATGGTAATACTGCACTTTAAATATCTATAAAATTAATTTAATATAGAGAGGAGATGGGATTTAGAAGCTAATACACAGTTCAAGCATTTTGAAGTCAAAGTAACATTTAACTCAAGAACACAGTTGAAGTATTTCAAATGCTCTGGCCTCTGGATGTTTTCATTTGTATCTAAAAACCAAAGTTTTCACAAGACAAACTATTAACAATTACTTACCTTCATCATTTGCTTTGTCTTCTGGTTTAATTGCAAGATGTGAGGTGGATGGCTGGTGAGATGGATGTGGCAGTGTTACAGTCATGTTCCAGATCAATCTTTTCTTCTTCCTTATAAACGTTTTAAACTCATACCATTACTCCGGGGACCCGGGTTCGAGTCCGACCCAAGGTCATTTCCCGATCCCACCCCATCTCTCTCTCCCACTTGTTTCCTGTCCATCTCTATACTGTCCGATTAAAGGCAAAAAAAAAAAAAAAAAAAGCCCCAACTGTGATGGTTTAGTGAAATCTCCGACATAGTTTCTGGATTGCAAGTGAAATCCAGTGATCTCTTTCTGTAGGGTAGTTTTTCTCCAGTATGGATCTTCTCCTGATGCACCTTGAGATCAGTAGCTCCACTGAAGGCCTCTCCACACTAACTACACTGGTGTGGCTTTTCTGCAGTATGGATACTCTGGTGTCGGGTGAGTTGGTGGTATGTCCTGAAACTCTTCCCACATGTAGTACACTGATTTGACTTTTCCCTAGTGTGGATTCTCTGATGTTTCTTGAGAATAGTAACTGTACTGAAGGCCTTTCCACACAGACTACACTGGTGTGGCTTCTCTCCAGTATGGCTCCTCTGGTGTATCTTGAGATCGGAAGCAGCTTTATAGGCCTTTCCACAATGACTACACTGGTGCGGCTTCTCTCCGCTGTGAATCCTCTGGTGTACTTTGAGATAAGAAACTGTATTGAAGGCCTTTCCACACTGACTACAATGGTATGGCTTTTCTCCAGTATGGATCCTCTGGTGTTGGTTGAGATTAGAAACCGTACTAAAAGCCTTTCCACAATGACTACACTGGAATGGCTTTTCTCCAGTATGGATCCTCTGGTGTGTCTTGAGGTGAGAAGCACTATGAAAAGTCTTTCCACAATGACTACACTGGAGTGGCATCTCTCCAACGTGGTTCCTCTGGTGTACTTTGAGATAAGAAGCCGTACTGAAGGCCTTTCCACACTGGCTACACTGGTGTGGCTTTTCTCCAGTATGAATCTTCTGGTGTTTCTTAAGATCAGTAGCCCTAATAAAGGCCTTGCCACACTGACTACACTGGAATGGCTTTTCTCCAGTATGGATCATCTGGTGCATCTTGAGATCATGACGTTTACTAAAAGTCTTTCCACACTGAGTACACTGGTGTGGCTTTTCTCCAGTATGGATCCTCTGGTGTCTGTTGAAATCAGAAACCCTACTGAAGGCCATTCCACACTGACCACACTGGTGTTGCTTTTCTCTAGTATGGATACTCTGATGTCTAATGAGATGTTGCTGTGTTATGAAACTCTTCCCACATATGGTACAATGGTATGGCTTTTCCCCAGTATGGATCATTTGATGTCTTTTGAGAGTGGTGGCTCGACTATACCTCTTTTCACATTGATTACACTGGTATGGCTTTTCTCCAGTATGGATCCTTTGGTGTTTGGTGAGATTTGGACATGTCCTGAAACCCCTTCCACATGTAGTACAGGGGTAAGGCATTTTTCCTGAATGTAAAATCTGGTGTCTGACGAGTTGTTGACGAGCCGTGAAGATCTCAGTGTGAATCCCTTGGGAACTCTTGTGTTTCTTCTTCCTTGAGTTGAGACTATGAAGGTGTCGTGATTTCTGGTCTGAAGTTGTCTTGCTCTGGGACAGTCTCTGGTGTTTCTTCCCCGTTCGTCTCTCCTTAGTAGTCCCTTTGTTAGTAGATTGTGTCTCTCGTACAGCTGTTGTGTACAGGGGTGGGAAGAAAAACAATCCGATTAGCTCTATTACGTAAAGTGATACCTTCACATTGTTCATTCTTGTATGACCTTGCAGACTGCTCTAGATTGTGAGAATGAAAGAATTTGGAAACAACACAGTCTAAGTAGCGAACAATCCGTCTTTCCATGTTATTGCATTAGCTTTGCATTAGCTGGCAGTTCACGATTTGGTGCGAGCTCCAAATGATGTTGTTCTCCTACCATTCAAGGGTAAACAGATCACTTTAAGCTTTACAACTGAAGCACGTTTTAGCACTGACACAAAACATGTACAATGCTGAAAAGGTCCAAACTATTGGTCATACACCCACACAAGTGTAGGATGGTGTAAGCAAATTCAATAAACCTGGTGTCATATTACCTACTTGCATTTACTTATTTACCCATTGCTGCATAAAGTATTGAGACATTATTCAAATAATAATAATAAAAAAATAATAATAATTCGTAAAAACACTTAAGACACACAAGCAAGCATTTGGATATAAAATGAACACATAGACAGGACTGAAAGGAACTTACGGGAATGAGAATGAGGTGTGTCTAGTTGATTTTCCAGATGTGAGGGTTTCTCTTTAGAAAGGGAGGGTGGTGACATGGATGTGGCACACTCCTCTTCTTTTATCTCACTGAAACAGTCGGTTGTGATGGTCCAGTGAAATCGGACATTTTGGATGATATCCAGTGAGATTTTCCTGTAAAATAAAAGATTACAATGAGTAGAGACAGACTAGAAGTCTCTTCTTGAAGACCATTCCAATGGTTACTGGATTCAAATCAAACCAACCAGCACTTCTGGAATACAAACTCAAAGGGCAAAGGGATTATAGGAGGGAATTCCTTTGAATTTGTTCGTCCTCATCTTCACTAGATAGTAGTTTCTTGCATCTTAAAGTACCCCTATACTTGCTCATATTTACGAACCTTAAAGGAGAGTACTGGAGTGAATTCAAGCATAGCCCTGTTGAAAGAGCTTGCTAAATGCGCTAGTTAGCGAGTGGAACAAAATAATTTGGTGCAGCACAGACCGAACGCAAACGCAGAAGCGAACAGGCACTTTACACTGAATCAATGGGACCTGACTGTTGCTAACCGAAAGTAAGATCTGAGGTTACATTGACTCAATGTAAAGTGTTTCGCGTTAGGTCTGAGCTGTTCGAAAATCTTTCATTTCATGCGAAATATATTGCTGTTAGAAGGCTCGTGCAGCAGGACTATACTTAAACTTACTCCGGTATATTGCTTTAATTTTCCTATCTCCTGGAATATTTTAGGGGGTGTTACACACCCCAGACCGGGGCGGGAGGTAACAAAAGATAGTTGTTTCCTGTGAAACAGGAGAAATGACAGAAGGAGACACGGAGAGCAGTGTTTACTGTCTTGGGTCAGATGCTTCTGAATTTATTAAATAACAATCAATAAATAAATCACTTTTCAATGGCTCGTTATAAAAGCAATCAAATATCAATACAATTCAATGTAATAAACCACACATCCATAACATTACATTCACATTAGCCTAAATAACATTCATACTGATACTGTTTAAAATATCTTTTACATTCAAGTTCACCCAAAGGAATACAATGCTACTTTTCCTTAACTGTGCAATATAAATGGCTACTCCATTACTTTAATAAATATTACTAAATATTCACTGTAATAGCTGCCTGGCAGACCACTAAATAAACACAGTCATACCGGACTGCTTACTGAAATGAAGAGACTAGAAAAGTTCAGTTTCTCCTCAAGGCACTAGATAGCTACATAAATCATGTTCATAGTAGAAACGCATTTAAACTAAATATTCATCATGTATCAAATCACTCATTCACTCAATCATGTTATCAAAATATCCGTATCTGTAATCATGAAACTGTATCAAGGTGTAGCTTAAACATTACAAAATAACCATATCATAGAAACTGTATTCACTTGTATCTTAACTGTAACTGTATCATTAAAACTTCGTCAAAACTCTCGTTTATCATCGTCTGTATGTCATTGCTCAAATATCCATTCAACCATTCAAATCATGTTTTCATAAACCCGTACATTAACTTATAAAATATTATCGTCAAATAGTATAAAAGGAGTAATATAATTAAACTGAGTGTGGGAGCCCACTATGCTAAGCTAACAGTTAAAACAAATGGGAGCTAGGCTAGTTAGCTCCAAGCTAGCAGATAACGTCTGCTGTTAACTTTGCCGCCACTGCTAGCTCACGAGACGGCAGCCGTCCACTATGCCACAGCTAGCAGTTTTGACCATAGGACTTTGACAGTATACTAAATCTATAAATACACTTAAATAATACACTTATATTCATTAGAAAAATACGTTATGACACACAACAATACACAGATAGGTATCAATATCATGGGTGGGTACTTTACCAGGCACTAACCTGTGAAACAGGAGAAATGACAGAAGGAGACACGGAGAGCAGTGTTTACTGTCTTGGGTCAGATGCTTCTGACGCGAGCGAGACCTTGCTCCGCAAAGCAATCCCCCGATGGAACTTTCATCTGCGTCATTCCTTTACCATTCCATTAGGCCTAGTGCCGTTCAAAGTTTAATAAAATAAAATGATAAAACTGTAAGTAAACAAAAAAACCTGTGGTGACCCAACTGGGTGCGCCACAGGGTATTTATAAAAACCGTCAGGGAGCACTATGACTAAGCGGCCATCTTAGATTTCCAACCGGAAGCAGTCTCTATAGGAAGGAATTCCATTGGTGAAACAACTGTTCACACCTCTGATGGCCTTCAAATAGATACAGACAGCAAGTCTGACCACGCCCACAAATATAGCTCTGCCATGGGGGAAATACTGAAAAATAGTCCCCTTGGGGGAAAACAACAGGCTAACACAGCTGATGGGCAAGGGCAGAGTGGGGGAGGGGTCGAGGTGTGAGACGATGACGTGTGCGCCAATGAAAACCTCCAATTCCACTGTTCTGTTTACTTGGGTCAAAACACTATAAAATGTTGGGTCAGCAAAAAAAAAAGGAAGAAAGAAAAAATGCTAAGTTTAGAAGCAGTCTGGTATTTTCACAAAGATTGTCTTTATTTAAAGAGAAAGCATTATTGTGTTTATTAAAGCATGTAGTTTTTTTTCACAGACAATGCCTCTTGGAAGTTCAGGAAGTTATTGCGACTTTCTAGATGACAGAAAACGGTAAACTCACATTGAGAACTTACTGAAGGTACTTTCTGTGTAAATGGATATAAAAAAATTAACTACTTTGACTATAGCCTGACATAGCTCGACCATTATACTGCTGTCTGGAGTTTCTTTAACCTGACGTGATTATATGGCGGGGGAGAGGGCCTTCACTTCTGGTTTGAAACGATTGAACAGCGCGTCTAATCCGGTTATTGGCCAGAAGTCTCTCTACCGATGTAAACCCGCCCATGAAGACCGTCCCCAGACCATGGATACATATTTTTTCATTACGAAAGACTTCAGTGCACTTTCTTGTTCCACTTTCAAAGAAAATGACAAGTGCAATTCCTCCAAAATTAAAGCCAAAGACGATTCAAAAGACTGTGGTTCCTTCACTGAAGCCATACTTCCTGTTGAGCCTCTACTGTCTATGGTTTAGGTCTAGATTTCTAGGCTAGTTTCTCAGGCATGCAAACAAATTAAAATTATTCTCCTTGACAGATGTTCAATCTTTTTAAGATGTTGCAATATACCGGATTCCTCCTTTACTAGTAGTGATAGCAGACTTTATTATAGACGAATCTGACGAGCGTTTTGTGTAGGCTGCCATCTTGTGGCAACGCCATTGTTGAACTGTAAACAAAACATTTTGACAATGCACAGTCAATGACAACTAACAGCAAAGACCATGGAATACTCTGACATTATACAGGTAGTAATGAATCTCGTAAATCATGGCATTTTATGGTGTGCCATCACGTTATTCTTATGGACAGATTGGCGATCTGGGTAGCTCAACAATGGTGCCTGCTTACTTCCGGTAGTTTTCTCGGATTCGTCTATAGGAAGAGACACAGCACTGACTGTATTGTCTCCTTGATATCCATTGGACAAATTTGTTATGGGAAGATGGCTGACTTCAGAAACTGGAAGTCCTGCCTCTTAGTGAAAAGAGCCAATCATGTTGTTCGAAGCAGCATGATGGACACTCACCTTTTCTTTATTCCCTTCTATCTTCCAAACTGCTCATCACAGAAGATCAGTCTTAAACTACAAAGTACTACATCTATTTGGGAAGGTATATGAGTAATATCAAGTCTCTGTCTTTGAAATGGCACTTTCCACAGTCCTTCAAATATGCTGCCACAGAGGGTAGTGTAAAAATCCCTGATAAATTCAAGCCCCCAGAATTTGTTGATAAACCAAAAGCAGGTATGTAAAAGTCCATATTTTGCTAGTACTGGTGCCAAACATTGACCCTTGGAAATTTGACCTACCTTAAATACTTTTCAAGTTTCTCTGAAAGTGGCTCCCCATAAAACTCTGCTCAAAACAGATCTGGGGTTAGTTGGCAGAGGGTCATTCCGAGTGAAATCAACCAGTGACGGATCGGTCACCCTCTCAGAAAAATCTGAAAGAAAAAAAAAAGAAAAAAAAAATACAGTTGTTTGTATACCCAACCTATGCACGAATCTTAAATAGTAAGTCTATATCAGTAATATTTGCATAACTACAGCCCTTTGAAATTTCAAGTCATTTTAAGCGTTTTTTGTCCAACTTCCAACATCACTTTTACTATTTCACACACAATGGTGAAACCATGTGCATAGAAATACATTTTTCTATCAAGTTCAAAAATCTGCTCAGATCAGATGTATCTTGTGCAGTTTCCCCTCTCCAAAGCTCTGAAAATGGCTGTAAATTCTATGTGTGATTTCACACCACCACCTTTCAGGGCTTCTCGTTCCAAAAAGTAAGTTAGTCTTTCTCTTCAACAGTTAGGCCTAAACTACACATCCCAAAATGCCCCGCGGCAAAACAGGAAAGACAGCACTCACGTTAACCTCCAGTCCCTGTGATTCACTAAATCAAACTAACATTGCTAACGCGAAAGAAACATAGATGGGACAATAACGTTATACATTCAAGTGTCCACGCTGTCTCACTGTATTTCCTTAACTTTTAACGTTGATTATCAGCAACTAAACTGCCTAGATTTACAACACAGGGTGGCAGCAGACGTAAACACAGTGCAACGATTCCACTAAGCTTAGCAGACGACATGATGCGTCACGTTCGACCAGCAGCATGAAAGTACACACGAACACGAGAAACATCTAGCTTACCAAGACACGAAAGTAGACATTAACACAAGAAAGAGGTTACCAAGAAGACCATCTCCATCCGACAAGCTTCAACGAAGTAGCAGCCTACCGGGCTGAAAACAAACAACTTCTTCTGTATGGTTTGTGGCGTGTAGCAACCAAGTTAAAGGAGCATTAACGCCACCTACTGGGCTGGAGTGTAGGAAGGGTAGGTATTGGATTGAAACACAGATTTTAGTTCATTTCTTGAAACCGAGATTACATTTTCAAAATAACATGGAAAAATCTCCAAACTATCTTGCAGTTGTTCAAAACAGAGGATCTCTCATTGCTTTCATCAAATTATAATTGCATTAGTAGGCTACATGTCTCTATTGTCCCTCCAAAATATGTCAGCATGATTTAATTCTATAAATCATCATGCATAATGGTCTGTCCAAATTAGTCAAGAGTAGAATAACTTGAATATTCTAAAAAATGTCTTGAAATACTGTGCCCTACATATAATGTTCCTTGTTTATTTTGCTCATTTCGTTCAAGATTGTGCATTCAAAATATAACTTTTCCTTTTATTTTGGTGTACCAAAATTGCTTTATCGTGAGAATAGTGTTTTTCACAATTGCTATTACACATTTCTCGAAACTTTTCATTATTTTCTTCAAACAGTGTCGATGAAGGCTAAGAGACATGTTGATGAGGGATATTTCAATGGTCCTCTGCCATATGACAAAACATCTAAACATTTTGACTTGTAGTGCTCACACAGTGCGAAAGGGATGATGCATTTTGGGGGCACTGACTATTTGAATGAGAAAGAAATGCAAATGAGTGAATTGTTTTGGGAGAGATAAGCTTTGGTGGTGATCCATGTTGTTTTGCCAAACCATACAGTTTAGTTTAGCAAAAAGTACAAAAGAGTGTGGAGAACATCCAGTCTGTTTCAAGAAATGATCTTAATCAATTGAGGAAGATCTTTGCAGTTTGGGTGGGACTGACTCTTTATATGGGAAAGAAATTAAGTCTGAAGCATAGGTGAACATTTTTGCTAGAGATATGTGCTTTTGCATTTTAGCTATGGTGTTTGAATCTTAAGTGTTATGCCAAATATATATATATATATATATATATATATATATATATATATATATATATATATATATATATATATATATATATATATGGGCAATTCCACGAAAAAGTAAACCTCACCTTAAAACTTTAAGTCTCACCTACATGGACATACAAATTCTTTCAGAAAACTTCCAATACAAAAAAGTATTGTCTCGATGTAAATATTCAACTGAGCAAGTTTCGAAAGGATATCTGTTTGTTAAAATTTTTACCCTATTCAGCTATAATGTAAGTCTATGGAGGGGCTTATAATGGGCATAAGTGGGTGATAACACACACAAAGCTGCAATGCTATCAGTTATTTTTCATTGTTATATTACTATTTCTCTTGTCACAGGTTAAAATCCACCGTTCACAATTGTTTTGTATCGTTTCGGAGGGTTTTTCCAGACGTCACGTCCATAACGTCACATCCATAACGCCATGTCTCCCAAAATGAAAACCAACTTTTTTTACATTTACATTTGAAATTAAGTCTTTCTCTGTCTTTACTGAGGTGTCCTGTTTGGTATGAATGTAGTAATATTTACATTTCTCTAGAAATTTCACACACTTCACAGCAAAAACTACGCTCTCTCAAAAGTTTGTCCGTTTTTTGTCACGTCCATAACGCAAATTGAAAGGCTCATATTCTTATGATGCAAATCATGATATTAATTTTTTCTGTTTGCCTGTATTCAGCCATGGAGTTTGCAGAAGAATATGAAAAAAAATTGTGAAATACTGCTAGGTTTGCGGAGGTTATATGGCCTTTTGTTCATTAATAATGCACGAAAATGTCACGTCCATAACGCTGGAATTGCCCATATATATATATATAAACACATTTTTGCCCAACTTCAGTCATGTTAATGTATCAGGTCCAAAATCACTTTTTTTGAAAGATCAAATTAATGTTAAAATTATATTTGAAAATTGGGAGGGCGTTTTGTCAGTTGTCATCATGCTACAATTATAATAAACATTTGGAAACGTTTTCAAATAAAGACTGGTTTCTTTACACTGTCATCAGTCATTACAATCTTTCTTACATGTTAGATGACAAAACAGATTTTGCGCCATGCTTAAATGCATTTCAGCCACTAACAGATAGCCTTCTAATCATGTTTATTGTGGTAGGCTACCACCTTTCTTACACAATAAATATTGATAAATAATGTTTTAAAAAACACTGTCGCAAGCAATGGTGATCAAGCTGACTGAAATCCATGAATTCAAAGTGACTGTATGCTTTTTCTCATCCGCATATTTCTTCAGCACCAGCTCCTTCTTTTCTTTCATTGTCTACGCAATGTAGGTAGAAGAACATTTGCATGCTGAGCATGCATTATACAACTCGGTGACCTATGCCATTTCAAAAAGAACAAGCATCAAACCATTTGTTATATGCTGTATATGTGTGTCTGTATTTCTGCATGTTTGTGTTGTCTCTGTGACAGAGAGGGTTTGTGTGTGCATGTGTGTGTTGGCATATTGTGTACATGATCTAATATTTTCTTCTTTATCATAATGTTCTTATGCAGACTGGCTGAATGCAAACTCACTTATAAATGCTGTGAGATTGTGGCTTCGGGTCTACTGTCACCAAACTCCCTGATAGAGCTGGACCTGAGTAACAACGACCTGGGACATTCTGGAGTTCCGTTTCTCTCCCATTAACTGTCTAATCCACACTGCAAGCTGCAGTTTTAAATTTTGTGTTTTATTCATGAGTTTAAGCTAAGGCATCATAGACGTTCACAGACATTCCATACACATTCGACTCTCTATGTCATGTTGTACAACCGTACCTGGGTACCACTGACTTATTAGAACACATTGGTTTTGGATAGCCTACCCACTCCAAGTTTGTTCACTTGCCTCAGATGCCTTCTATAGCCACTTTACACTGCCAAATAACCCAAAACAATTTAGTTCACTTCATTTAGCAAATATGGTCTATGGTCAAATACAGAGCAAAGGACACAGGAAGACAATGTAAAAAAAGGAAGCCTTTATTAATGTAAGCGTAATGTAATCTTTAACTGTAATTAATAAAAATGATATGTGTGTTCCAAGTGTGAAAATAGAAAAAGAAATGTATAATCCTTTTAGTGTCAGTTGTCCTGGTCCAGAGAAAACCTGTATTGAAGACTGTCCATCTCAATCTCGAACAGTGCAAGCTGCTATGGTCGGACCATGCGCATCCGAGGTTCAAAGCGCTGACAGTACAATGAAATGTAGTCATCACAGTTTTCAGCAGCTGTTGCTAATCTGTTGATGGTGTCAGAGGGGATTGCATGGCGGATACCTCCACAGCCTCAAAAGCATCCTGAGTCCTGTTCTGCTTAACTGGCTGATGCTGGCTCCCCCTGGCAGTCGGAGTGGACAAAACACTGGTTGAGGTCGGAGAGGACAACTCACTGGTGAGGGACAGGGGCGCAGTGGACAGGATATCTTCTGGATCCTCATCCAGGGAAGATGAATCTGACATGGAAGTTGAATCAGCCATGTTCACAGCAGCAGCAGCAGCATTGTCCTCTGATGATTCAATCCCCTAGGGCACCACAGGAGTCGGATAAACCACAGCAGCATCACACAATTCCTAAACATAGCCTACAAAAAAAACAAGGACCATGGTTAACATTTTACAATGTGAATATCTACCCATCATATACATGAATTGGTCAACAGTCTTTCGATCATAAATGCATGTACACAAATAGTAAATGTACCCCCTCCCCATTTCTAGTTATTACAGGGAATGCTTGTATGTGGATCAATGAAGCTCATTCTTAAAACTAGAATAATGCTCAGAGAGCGCAGACCTCCGCCAAGGCAATGTGGTCACAGATGGTGTTTTGGATGACCGATCACCACCGAAATCGAATCAGTTCTTACTCGTCCCAATACACATGTTGTCTGAAGATTTCATCCAAATCCGTGCAGTACTTTTCGAGTTATGCTGTACACAGACAGACAGACAGACAGACAGACACACACACACATGCGGACGAAAACATAACCTCCTTGGTGGAGGTAATAACCATGTTCCAGATCAGCACTTTTACAATGCAAACTAATAAAGGATTATGGGAATGAATGCCATTGGTTAGACAAGAGTTCACACCTCTGATGGCCCTCAGGTGGGCAAGGCCAGAGCGGGGATAAGGTGTGAAATGACATGTGATGATAGAAACCTCTAATTCCTTCAGAATATGCAACTATGTAACTATATTTGTTTATTTATTTTGAGGTGATTACCTACCCAGAACTGTACGGTGCATATCTTTGATGACTTGTGGGAATCAAACTTGCATTTATGCCTTCCTTCATAGGACTTAATATCATCCATCAAATAATCTATCTAATAGATAGATTATTTGATGCATTAATAACTTATTTCTATTAATGCCCATTGCCCCATCCTCTGTGCTTTGATATACAGACCTCCTAAACCCTCAAGTAATTTTATTACTGAGTTTTCTGGTCTCCTCTCCTATATGGCCACCCATGCTGACAAACTACTGATCTTAGGGGATTTCAATATCCATGTGTGCTGCCCGTCTAAACCTATGGTAAATGATTTCTTAAGTCTCTTAGATTCATTTAACTTAAATCAAGCGGTCTCAGGCCCCACCCACCATAAGGGACATACACTTGATCTAGTAATATCCTCTGGCCTCCATATTTCTAACTTGAATACCTCCAACATCGCTGTGTCTGACCACCTGTTCATTGAGTTTGAGTCTTCTTGGTTGTGCCCTCCCCCCTCCCCCCTCCAACCACCCTCTCTCACAAGATCTATAAACTCCAACACGGCTGCAAAATTCTCCAATACATTTAGGAGCTCTCACCTTCCCCACATTACTGATGCTCTTCTCACCTGCTCTGATCCTGAAGAGTTAGTTTTGCTTTTTACATCAGCATGCACAGACACTCTTAATCATGTAGCTCCTCTTAGAGCTAAACGAGTCAAGCCTATTACAGTGTCCCCCTGGCTCAATGACTCCACCCGTGCTCTTCGACGTGCCTGCAGAGGCGCTGAGCGTAAATGGAAAAAAGACAAACTTCAGATCTCTTATGAAATTCTTCGCGACCACCTCAAGCGCTACCAAGCCACTGTTAAAAAAGCCAAAGCCGACTACTATGCTGACCTTATAAACTCACAGGCTCACAGACCCAATGTACTGTTTAAAACTATCAACTCAATCCTAAATCCAACTAGTGCACCCACCCTCACCTTCTCCCCACAAATCTGTGAGGATTTTTTAAATTTCTTCATTAGCAAGATTAACACTATCAGAGCCAATATCGCCCCTTCTAACTCTGCTTTTCCTGAGACCTCCACCTTAGCATGCTCTCTGCATCAGTTTTCCCCTGTGTGCCTCTCACAGCTGTCTGAAGTGGTTTCTCACTTGAAGCCGTCATACTGTTCTTCTGATGCTATTCCTGCTCGCCTTTTTAAAGAAGTTTTTACCCTCATCTGCCCTCTCATACTTGCTATAGTTAACAGCTCCCTACTCTCAGGCGTTGTCCCTTCTGGCTTTAAGCATGCTACCGTTCAGCCTCTCCTAAAGAAGCCCAACCTGGATCCATCTGATCTGAAAAACTATAGGCCTATTTCAAAACTGCCTTTTATCTCCAAAGTTCTAGAAAAAGTGGTCTTTCAACAGCTCTCTTCTTATTTAAATAGTTTTAACATTTTAGATAAATTCCAGTCTGGTTTCAGAGCCCTGCACAGCACTGAATCAGCACTGTTAAAGGTCTACAATGATATCCTTCTCTGTACCGACTCTGGTTCTTGTGCCATCCTGCTACTCCTAGATCTCAGCGCAGCTTTTGATACGATTGACCATAATATTCTGCTGAAGCGTCTGAAAAATGATGTTGGTCTTCAAGACCAAGCGCTAGACTGGTTCTCCTCCTACCTGAAAGACAGAACTTTCTCTGTTGAGTTGGGTAGTCACTCTTCTTCCTCTGCCCCCATCACCTGCGGTGTTCCTCAAGGCTCTATTTTAGGGCCATTATTGTTCTCTCTGTACATGCTCCCTCTAGGCTCTATCCTTAGTGCTTTTAACATTCAGTATCACTGCTATGCCGACGACACACAGCTGTATGTCCCTGTCACACCTCATAGCCCCTCCACCCTGAATAAGCTGCTTAGCTGCCTTGACAAGGTAAAAGCCTGGATGTCCTGCAATTTTCTACAGCTCAATGATAGCAAAACTGAAGTCATTTTATTTGGCCCTCCAAACGCTGTTGCTAATATTGAAAATGCTCTTGGCCCCCTGTCTGCTAATCTTCATAGTGTGGTTAGAGATCTTGGTGTCCTCTTGGACAGTTCTCTTAATTTTAATAAACAAATTGGCAATGTGGTTAAAGGCAGCTTTTATCAACTACGTTTAGTAGCTAAACTCAAGCCATTCCTCTCCCAGAACGCTCTGGAAACTCTAATCCACGCTTTTATTTCCTCTCGTCTTGACTACTGCAACTCTCTCTACGCTGGCATCAGTCAATCAAACTTAGCCAGACTGCAACTTGTTCAAAATGCTGCAGCAAGACTTTTAACTGGATCAAGGAAAAAAGATCATATTACTCCAGTTTTAGCTCAATTGCACTGGCTTCCTGTAAAATTCAGAATTGATTTTAAAATTTTGTTGTTTGTTTTTAAAGCTCTTAATGGTCTAGCCCCGTCCTACATTACTGAGCTCTTATCCCCTCTTTCTCTTCCTAGATCTCTTAGGTCTTCCGCTCAGAATCTGCTCTCTGTCCCTCGCACCCGCCTCAAGACCAGAGGTGACAGAGCCTTCTCTGTTGTGGCACCCAAACTTTGGAACTCCTTACCCCCCCATATCAAGTCATGTCCCACACTACCTAGTTTTAAATCCTGTCTTAAGACCCACTTTTTCTCCTGTGCTTTTAATACAGTCTGAGGCCTCCCTTATTTTTATTTTATTTCTTATTATGACTTCTTTTTAATTATTTATCTTACCCTTTTTATTCTTTACTTTTCTTAATGTATTAATTTATCTACTTATTCTTTTTACTGTGTCAATCTTTTAGCACCTGTATTTCCGCTGTATTGATATTTCTTAGTGTTCTTTTATGGCTTTAATTCTTGCTCTGTAACCTTGCTTTGTATTTACTATCTATTTTGTCTTGCTTTGCCTTTTTCTTTACCTCATACTGTAAAGCACTTTGGGTCAACTCCTGTTGTTTTTAAATGTGCTATAGAAATAAATTTGATTTGACTTGTCTAATAATTCAAGGAACGTCTGTCTGTGTGTTCCACGCATAACTCTAGAACCGTCTGTCCATCTGACCTCAATTTTGATGCGCACTTTGGTAATGGCACGTGTGAGTGCTGTGCCAAATTTTGTGATGTTTGGATAAAAAATACTAAAGTTATCGCTACTTAAAGCACAGTTGCATTATGACGCTCTAACTGTAGCCACTCCCCCTTTCAAACTCCCGGTCCAGCATGCACTTGTCCAATTGAATTTCATTTTGAGATGGTACCAAAAGAAATTGTCTGATAAAAACAGTGTTGTCTGGGGGTGGCATAGCTCAGCGGGCATGTGCGTCATACCGCCAATCTAGGGACCCAGGTTCGACTCCGACCCGAGGTCATTTCCTGATCCATAGCCTTCTCTCTCTCCCACTCACTTCCTGTCACACTCTTCACTTTCCTATCGCATTAAAGGCATAAAAAATCCTTAAAAAAATATCTTTAAAAATTTTTTTTAAAAAAAAAACTGTGTTGTCTTGTTGCCTTATTCATTAAATATTTGTCTTTGTGAACCCAGACCTATACAGCTATACCTGAACCAACAAATAAACAATTCAACATATATACATGGGGAAATGAGAGTATCAGTATGATACAAGATACTCTCAAAAGACTTTGTGTTAATCTAGCTACGACTAATCCAAGCAAAGAACAAGACTATTCAAACAATGCTTAGCAACTTACAACTCCCTGTTCATGTTCGGATAGACACTGCTGATGTATGATACAACAGTTCCCTGTGGCTGATAGTTAGACGTGCCACACGTGCTCAGTTTGCTGCCTAGAGTTTAAGTCTAGTTCTATGGCGATACTGCACTTTAAATACCGTAATTTCCCGACTTATACATTGATTTTTCTAAATTTCTGCCGCTATGAGGTTAAAACAGTTAATATGGTGTTCATATGTTTTTTTTTTTTTTTATCTTGCATAAAACACTGTCCTGCGGCTTATATGCGGAAAATTACTGTATCAATAAAATTAATTTAATATAGAGACAAGATGGGATTTAGAAGCCAATACACAGTTCAAGCATTTTGAAGTCAAAGTAACATTTACCTCAAAAACACAGTTGTAGTATTTCAAATGCTCTGGATGTTTTCATTTGTATCTAAAAAGTTTTCACAAGACAACCCATTAAGAATTGCTTACCTTTATCATTTGCTTCATCATCTGGTTTAATTTCAAGATGTGAGATGGATGGCTGGTGAGATGGATGTGGCAGTGTTACAGTCATGTTCCAGATCAACCTTTTCTTCTTCCTTATAAACGTTTTGAACTCCACACAGATTTTCACGGAGGACAGTTTCATACTCTTCTTCTTCTTCTTCTTCTTTCATCTCTTCCTTCACCGTCAAATATGATGGTTCAGTGAAATCTGACATCTCAGATATTGTTTCTGTATTGCAAATGGTATCCAGTGATCTCTTTCTGTAGGGTAGTGTTTGTCCAATATGGATCTTCTGGTGTCTCTTGAGATCAAAAACCCTGCTAAAGGCCTTTCCACACTGACTACACTGGTATGGCTTTTCTCCAGTATGGATCATCTGGTGATCTTTTAGATGAGAAACTTTATGAAAAGTCTTGCCACACTGAGTACACTTAAAAGGCTTTTCACCAGTATGGTTCCTGTGGTGTTTCTGAAGATGACGCATTTGAGTAAAAGTCTTTCCACACTGACTACACTGGAGTCGCATCTCTCCTGTGTGGATTCTCTGGTGTACTTTGAGATAAGAAACTGTACTAAAGGCCTTTCCACACTGACTACACTGGTGTGGCTTTTCTCCAGTGTGGATCCTCTGGTGTTTCTTAAGACCAGTAGATCTACAAAAGGTCTTGCCACACTGACTACACTGGAAAGGCTTTTCTCCAGTATGGATCATCTGGTGCATCTTGAGATCGTGAGGTCTAATAAAAGTCTTCCCACACTGAGTACACTGGTGTGGCTTTTCTCCCGTATGGATTAACTGATGTTGGGTGAGATGTTTACATGTCATGAAACTCTTCCCACATATAGTACACTGGTGTGTGTTTTCCCCAGTATGGATCCTCTGGTGTATGTTGAAATCAGAAACCCTACTGAAGGCCATTCCACACTGACTACACTGGTGTTGCTTTTCTCTAGTATGGATACTCTGATGTCTAATGAGATGTTGATGTGTTATGAAACTCTTCCCACATATAGTACAATGGTATGGCTTTTCCCCAGTATGGATCATCTGATGTCTTTTGAGAGTGTTGGCTTGGCTATAGCTCTTTCCACACTGACTACACTGGTGTGGCTTTTCTCCAGTATGGATCCTCTGGTGTATCTTGAGATGAGAAGCACTATGAGAAGCCTTTCCACACTGACTACACTGGAATGGCATCTCTCCAGTGTGCTTCCTCTGGTGTACTTTGAGATAAGAAACTGTACTGAAGGCCTTTCCACACTGACTACACTGGTGTGGCTTTTCTCCAGAAAAGATACACCAGAAGATCCTAAGACCAGTAGATCTACTGAAGGCCTTGCCACACTGACGACACTCGTGCTTCTTCCTTGAGTTGAGACGATGAAGGTGTAGTGATTTCTGGTCTGAAGTTTTCTTGCTCTGGGAGAGTCTCTGGTGTTTCTTCCCCGTTTGTCTCTTGTTAGAAGTCCCTTTGTTAGTAGATTGTGTCTCTCGTACAGCTGTTGTGTACAGGGGTGGGAAGAAAAACAATACGATTTGCTCTATTACGTAAAGTGATACCTTCACATTGTTCATTCGTGTATGATATTGCAGACTGCTGTAGATTGTGAGAATGAAAGAATTTGGAACCAACATACATGGGCGGAGTTACGGGGGGGCCAGGGGTGGCCCTGGCCACCCCTGACCACGCCCTGGCCCCGCCTTGGCCACCCCACGGCCGGACAATAATTTTAAAATAAATTATATGTCTCGGCGAATTTTGGTTCCGGCCGCGAGATTTTAGTTCCGCCTATTTGTTTCCCGGTGGGACCCATTTTGCTGTAACACCCACAAGCTGAAACGAAACTAACGTGCCTCGTGCAGCAGCAACTGTTGGCAGTCGAAGTCATGTCCAAGTCCGACAACACAACCTGAACCAGGGCCGTGAGGTTTGGAGGTAAGTTATTTCTCCATGTTTTTGGACATGAAATTTTCTCATTTTGCTAACTGTGGCTTTCACAAAGTCCTTTCACAACTAACTCAGTCAAAAACATCTAGAAGCTAGTAGACGTTACAACCATTTTTGATTGATCCATTGTATTTCTGCTAACAATCGTCGGTAACGTTAGCTTTCACATAAGTTACTAGCGATAGCATCTCGAGTTTGACCGTTCTCCCTGTTTTGAATGAATGTGTCTGCCCAAAAGTGCTGGTGTGCCCGAACGTCTCAGTGTGCTTAATTTTAACGTGGTCACTTTCAGTCATTGGTCTAACTTGAGACGAGATGTCACATCAGTACTCACTCAGCCATTAGGCTAAACAACTCTCAGAGCATTTTTTTTCATTGAATGGACAGATGCAACCAGCACGTTATCCCTTTTGCTAAACTCTTATGCAGCAATGTGGTTGATGCATGTATGTTCTTTTCTGTCAGGCAACATGAAAAGAAAAATTACACACTATTTCAGCCAGTGTACTAGTAGTAAACAGACATGCATCAAAGACAGAACGGACAGTGTTGAGGATGTGCAGGATGTGATAACAGAGCAGGATAAGTCAGACAGCAGCAGGATTTCAGCTGGAAATGGATCCCAAGGTTTTGTTCATGAGTTGGACCTAATTGAATGAATACTACATGGCACCAGATAGGCCACCAAATGCACCAGAATACAGGAAATTAAAACTAGCTACTTAAAATTTTTCCGGGGGGGACCCCCGGACCCCCCGCCCTAATTGGTCACAGCGTGGCCACCCCTTCGATGGCCCAGGCCACCCTTTGGCCACCCCATGTAAAAAATTCTGGCTCCGCCCCTGCCAACATAGTCCGAGTAGTGAACAATCCGTCTTTCCATGTTACAGCATTAGCTTTACATTAGCTGGCAGTTCACGATTTGGTACGAGTTCCAAATTATCTTGTTCTCCTACCATTCAAGGATTAACAGATCACTGTAGGCTTTACAACTGAAGCATGTTTCATCAATGACACAAAACACGTACAATGCTGAAAAGGTCCAAACTATTGGTCAGGATGGTATAAGCAAATTCAATAAACCTGGTGTCATATTACAAGCTTTTATTTACTTGAATGTACTTACAGTATTTGCCCATTTCTGCATAAACGAACTAGAATTTACTCAAATAAAAATAATAACAATTAAAAATAATAATTAGAATAATTTGTAAAAACAGCATTTCGATCTAAAACCAATCCATAGACAGGACTGAAAGGAACTTACGTGAGAGGGAGGGTGGTGACATGGATGTGGCAGTGTTGTAGCCATGTTCCAACACCTTTTCTTCCTTGCAGATGTTTTGAACTCCAAACAGATGCTCTTGTAGGAAAGTGTCACACTCCTCTTCTTCTTTGATCTCTCGCTTCACCGACACAACCAGATGCGGTAGTTCAGTAAAATCGGACATTTTGGATGATATCCAGTGAGATTTTCCTGTAAAATAAAAGATTACAATGAGTACAGACAGACTAGAAGTCTCTTCTTGAAGACCATTCCAAAGGTTACTGGATTCAAATCAAACCAATCAGCACTTCTGGAATACAAACTCATATGGCAAAGGGATTACGGGAAGAAATTCCATTGGTTAAACGACTGATGACTGAAGGCCAGAATGGGGGAGGGGTCGAAGTGTGAAATGATGCAACTTTTTCCTGTAAAAACAAAACCTTCTAAAAAGCAAGTATTGGGGGGCGCTGTGGCTCAGTGGCTAGAGCGTCAGACCATTACTCCGGGGAGCCGGGTTTGATTCCGACCCGAAGTCATTTCCCGATCCCACCCCATCTCTCTCCCACTTGCAGGCACGGACTGAACAGTCTGGCATTTGGGCACATGCCAGAAGGGCTGCGGCCCTTTAAATACTCATCGCGGCCCTTCCAATACTCGTTGCGGCCCCATAATCATACGTTTGGGAACTATGTATGCAAATATCACGCTGCCTGCGTTCAAAGTTCTATTCAGATTGCATTCCACTAACACCGTTTCGCTATTTATACCACTGACACTGCCATACATTACACACGGACGGTGGCATCTTGATGGGTGGGTCTCATTATGTTTCATGTTGTATTTTTCCTGAATATATATTCCAATGATGTAAAAGTGTTCAAAATAATAAAATCTATACCTATTTATATTTTGCTTTTGTTTGAGACAACTGTAGTAAAGCATTGCTTTGTGGGATTTTTATTTTCATTTACGTTCGGTTCCCGCCAAAAGAAAAAGAACGTAAAAGATTCATCAACATTCTGAAGCTTGTTGTAGAGAAAAACTGACGGTAGGCTAGATGTCACGAATGGACAATTATAGCTATTAAGAAAAATGAATCAAGGTCCAGGAAGAGGAGGAATTAAACGAAAGAAGGGGGGAGCGGAGAAAAAGAGGGAGAAATTGAAGAAAGCATTGCTTTTGGGGGGCGAGAAATGCTCAAAATTGGATGGTTTTTTTTTATCTGCTGCAACCACCTGCGCGGACACTGATGTTGCCGACATTGGCGAGGGCAAGGAGGACGGATGGGATGAGCAAGAGGACACCGAGGAGGAGCAAAACAAAGGCCGCCTGAAGATGATGAAGCTGTGGAGAGCGAGATGGAGAGCGAGATGGAGAGTGATGCTGCAGGAGAGGAGAGCACAATAACACAAGTGAGTCGTAGGCCTGATGACAAGTTTGACTATTTTAGCAGGCTAAACTCCAACTCATTGGGCTTGTTTTTTAAATTCCACCCACGGCAGCAGAGCGACAGCGCATCTGTTATGAGGGCATTTAGACGCAAGGATGGAACAGAACGTAAGTGGGTCAGCTATGACGAGGAGAAACACTCCGTTTTTTGTGCTGTGTGCCTGGCCTTCTCCAAAAAAACTGAGGCAAATCCATTCGTAAATGGGTGCACGGATTTCAGACACTTGCACCAGAGGCTTGATGAGCATGAAAAGATATCCACACATCTCGACTGCGTTAAGGCATACCTGTCATGGACCAACCAGACAGACATAAGAAGCTTGATGGACACCAACCTCCGAGAGAAAGTCCGCAAGAGGCGTCAGGTTATGGAACGAGTGGTGGATATAGTGAAGGTAATTGGAAAGCGGGCATTGAGCTACAGGGGGAACAAAAATGAGTCGGTACGGACTTTGGCCGATCTGTCCATTGACCACGGCAACTTCCTCGAAATTCTTTTATTGCTCAGCAAATACGATCCTTGCCTACAGCAGCACGTACAGGAATGTATCGAGAGAAGTTCAGAAGGGCAGGGAAGGGGCTCCTTTGTCACACTAATGTCCAAGACCACCGTCAACTCGGTCATAGAAGCCATCCGACAACTCATTAAAGAGAGGCACTGCGCTGACATCATCCAGGCAAAAATGTTCTCTGTCCAAATTGACACCACACAGGACTTGACGGCCAATGCAGCGTAATTGTTCGATATGTGTCTGACACCACAATCTGTCAGAGGCTTCTCGCAGTGGTCCAATGCAAATCAGCCACAGGGGAGGATTTTCTGAACCTTGTAAAAGAAACATTGGACTCCAACGGCATTAACATCAAGCGCTGCATTGGCAATTCGACTAGGGATCGACCGATAATCGGCCAGGCCGATATTTTTGGCCGATATTCCGCATTTTTATGGTTATCGGCATCGGCCATTTTTTCCACCGATAAGCCGATAACATACATTTTGCAGCCGTTCTGTCCCTAACGCAGCCTCCACTGCCTGCACTCACAACTCTACAGCAATGTCCCGCCCACCACACCATCTGATTTGTTAAGCACAACGAATCAGCCAATCAACACCGAGGCTAAACGCTGTGAAAGTCTGTTTCGAGGAGAAGACATTGAACAACGGGGGGAACGACCTCACTTGAAGGTAAGCAGGTGTGCTGTCACCGCAAGAAGTCACAAATCGCTACACGAAAGTTGCAAAAGCACGACATTACAATGTATTTGGAGTCATTAAATGCATCGATGATCTACTACTCGTGAACATGACACACACTGCACCTGTGTAGCCAGGCTTACTTTGGAAGGCAGCAACAGAAATAGCATCTTATCGGTCCCAATGAAACTGTCATAAAGCAAACAGTCTCACCATTTGCTAAACGTAACGTAGGCTAATTTTAAAATCCCCATTTGGCGACGTTACGCTTGTGAATGTGTAAATTCTATACGAAGAGTTGGATAGCAGCCATAGAGAGAGATAGCCAAGGGAAGCCGAAATTAAACGTAACGTGTTGTGCAGGCTGATTATCCGTTTAGCGTAAGCCAACACAACAGGCTATTTATTGAGAATTTAAAACTCACTAGCGAAATAAATGTGCCAGTGGTAAAGCCGTTCATGATAAATCCCCGAAGGTGATAACTTGTCAGGAAGTCATAACGTGACTCGGTCTCGTGTCCTAAAAGCACATTGCTTTTGTACATAAATAGGTAACTTTATTATTTGAAGTGCTATTTGAACATCAAACATGGCAGTGTCATCCTCCTAGCTAAGTTCTCTTTCTCTCTCTCTCGTCTCACCCTCCTTCCCCCTCCCTCTTCATGCACGCTCACACACGGGAGCCTACACACACACGCAGACAGACACGCTGCCCAGCCTATGAAAATAAATGCCAACTATGCAGTGCCAAATAACCAGTAGCCTAGCCACCTCTGAATTCTACAGGTTTTAATATTTATGCTATGCTAAGGACTTATGCAAGTTATGTGTAATAACAACAGGGAGTGAAATTTATGTTTGATTTTAAATTAAAGAAAAATGCTGCAGGCAGCTCCCTGCTCTTTCCTTTTTCATTTACTGTACTGTACTGTTTCTGTTTACTGTGAATTTTTACAATTAAACATAGGCTTAATAGATTTGAATTGAGGTTTGTGTCAGTTCTATTTTTACTTTCACATGAATTATAATTTTTACATTTATCGGTTGCACATATCGGTTATCGGCTTCCCAATTTCATAATTATCGATATCGGTATCGGCCTTGAAAAAACCATATCGGTCGATCCCTAAATTCGACGGATGGCGCGGCCAACATGCAAGGCGCATACAAAGGCTTCTCCGCTTGGCTCTCAAAGGAGTCTCCCGGTCAGGTGCATGTTTGGTGCTATGCCCATGTGATGAATCTGGTTATGGCCGAAACCACAAGTGTTGTAATCGCAGCAGCATCATTGTTCACCTTACTTAATGACATTGCCGTGTTCTTTCGCGATTCATACCAGCGCATGAACACATGGGAGAGTGTCAGCCAGGACACAAATCAGAGGCGGCTGTCCTTGATTGGGGAGACGCGTTGGTCAGCCAAGGATGTTGCGCTGCAGAAGGTATTCGGGCCATTCGGGAAACCAGAGAGCGGAGTGTATGTGACACTTGTGCAAGCTTTATATTCCATTCAGGAGAACACACGCTTCAGCACACAAGCGCGTGTTAAGGCTCGCAGTTACATGGAGTCACTGTTGAAATACGAGACGGTGCTGACCGCTGAGATCTTCCTGTGCATTTTTGCGCTCACCGGCCCACTGTCAAAATATCTTCAAACCAGCGGCCTGGACCTCTTAAGCGCCCAGCGAATAGTGAGGGAAACTCACACACAGATCCATCATCTTGTGAGAGATTTTACAACCGTTAAAGAGGCCACCGACAGGTTTGTAAGCTGGGCAAATTCGAAGCTGGGAGATGACGTTGAGGTGATGGACGCACTGCCCGAAAAACGGCACAAAAAAAGGAAGACCATGCCAGGAGAGTCCGAAGAAGAATTAGTCACCACCGACGCATTGACAGACTACAGGATAAAAGTCCACAACGTCATCCTGGACACGGCAAGCACCTGCATGCACCGTAGGTTCCTGCAGCACGGGGATCTGTATGCCGATCTATCATGCCTCGACCCTCGGAATTTCAATCTCCTTCTTGAAAAAGAGCTGCCCCCGAATGCACTTCTAAACTTGAGCGACCGCCTGCTGCGGTTCAATGAAGATGCCACTATCGAAAATCTGCAGTCTGAATTGACCCACCTCGCAGCGAACTGGGACAGCCTGAAAAAGTCGCCTCTAAACGAATTCACAATCGATGTGCCAGCAGATGCCTCAGAGTGAGAGATGGAGGAAGATGCAGAAATAGAATTGGTCAGCAAGAAATGTTCTGCCTGCAAGAACTGTGTCGTATGTTGCTACTTCATCCTAAAGCAGTTGAACCTCTTCACCAGTGCTTACAGCAATGTATGCTCTGCCTACAAATTCCTCCTGACACTGTCCTGTACGCAAGTGGCTTGTGAGCGAAGTTTTTCCACTTTGAAGCTAATCAAGAATCGTCTGAGGACCAGATTGTCACAGGAGAACCTGGAGGCCCTTATGCTGATGGCGACAGAGAAAGAGGTCCTTGTGAACTTGGATGCGGATGATGTCATCGATCGGGTTGCGGAGAAGAGCAGGCTCCTGCGCACTCTATTAACTCCATAATAAAAGTGAGGCACTAGGAAAATCTGTGTGTGTGTTTTATAAATATTTTCCATTATTTTAATTGTTGTTAAATGTGTGAGGCTGATGTCTGACTGCCACTGATAGGCCTACCTGATGTGCTTTGCTTTCTTTTTGTGTGTGTTTAGGCCCAGGTCTACCATTGTGACGGTGATGTGCAGACCACAGAACAGACATCTCTGCAGAACACTGTCGCCACTGGTACACAGCAACAGCCCACATTAGGCCTACACACCAACCCCTGAGCCTGATGACCACCACTGCAGGCAGACAGACAGCCAAAAAGAGAGTATAGGTCGATCGCTGCCCCAATAATCACACACACACACACACACACACACACACACACACACACACAACAAACGACTGGATCATACAAGGGTGTGGCAAGATGACTAGTGGCCAGTTAAAAAAAGAGAGAATACTTACCTGTACCAAAGTTAATGGAAATGTTTGTTTACGTTAGGCTACTTATGTTTGCCTATTTGAACCGCCATGAATGCATAGGCACATTCCCTGTTACGTCTTTAAAAATAAAAAAAGAGAAAAAAAGGAGAATACTACCTGTACCAAAGTTAATGGACTCAAAAATATTGTTGACTTAAATGTATGTGTAGGTCTTTAAAAAAGAAAAAAAGGAGAATACTACCTGTACCAAAGTGAATGTACTCAAAAATATTGTTTACTTAAATGTATGCCTATTTTAACAGCCATGAATGTAGCACTTGCATGTGTAGGGCTCTCTACATTTTCTGTTATAGGGAGGGAAACTGTAGCCTGTATTAATGGACTCAAAAATATTGTTGTTTACTGAGGCGCAAATGTATTTAAACTACTGTGAATGCAGCACTTGAATGCCTATTGATAAGCTAGGCCTACTTAGGCCATAGGCCTACATTGACTACTATGGCTGTCCCATTTCTAATGCACTTTAATGTTGACATGTTTTTTTGGTTGTTGTTCTGCCCAGTTTTGATAAATGTTTGATTGGTAGCCTGTAGCCTATTGGTCTGTCCTTCACTTTCATATCAGGCCTAGGCAATGGAAATTGTTAATAAAGCATATTTGACTTGACTTGTGGTGTTTGGTGGTCACTAAGCGGTGAGATGCTGCCATCTTGTGGTCTTTACAGGTATTTTCTTAATCAGTTCAGTCCTCCGTTTCCCTAGTGACTGACGATAAACTTCCTGTGAGCACTACGGTGTGTGGCGGACAACAAATAGAAGTGTCCCATAAATTCAAGGTTGTTGTCACTGAAAACACGGTGTTCTGTTCGAATCTATGTCGTAGTATCTATTATGCCGGCTTCTTGGCTTGCTTGGAAGTAGACCATGAAGAAGTGTGTTGTTTTGTCTCTGCAATCGCCAAGAAATCACAAGGCCATTCACACATGGAATAGCACGCAGAGCTCTCTCGCCCACACAAATATGGATATTAGAAGATGTGTTGCACCGCCCGACACTACGAATAAGACCAGGTAGGGACTGAAGGATTTCCATTAATAATCATTGTTTGTGTCCGCCGTGACACTTTTTTTTATTTCACGTAAGGTCGCGTTTCTACTGTCATAAGCCAGTCCGTGGCTAGTCTCGCTACTAGCCAAGGTGATGTGATCTGTAAACCTTTTTAGCTTGTGGTAATCTGGGGGCTGTTGTAGTTTTTCTTATTCGTACTGTATTCTTAACTTCATGACTTGGTAATGGGCTCTCGAATTGGTGGCTTGTCTTGCTGAAATACATTTTAGTAGCCATATCGATGTAGCCTACGGTATGTTGTTTTGCGTTCAGCTCTGGACTGGTTAGCATAGAAGTTGGACTGACTCCCACTCATAGTCTTGTCATCATATAGCTGGGCCACTGTCCATTGGACAGCGTTAAGAAGGGGCTTTTGTGTAAAGAAACGGTGCGGGAGCAAAGCGGACATCAAAAGTGGTTGGTTCATTGATTGTATAGTGTGTGTGTGTAGGCACGTTGATGCTTGCCTGGTGCCTGTTGTTTAAAGGTCGGTTTCTGAAACTTCAGTGTTTACTAGGCCTACTATTTTATTAATAGTCACAATTTCTCTCTGTGTGGGGCGGGCCAACGAGTGCAGAGTGCGCTTGTTATAACGCACCGTTTTCGACGTGTAGGATGCACCATGCACCTAGTTCTAGTAGGAGGATGCACCTTGTGTTTACCAATGTGTTTTCATGTGGTGCGCGGTCACCAAGTTGTTGCAACTTCCGCGAAGTGGTGTGTGTGTGTCTCTCTCTGTGTGTGTGTGTCTGTGTGTGCGTGAGGGGGGGCGGGGGTACTGGGGGGTCTTGGGGCTGCGGGGCCGCGTTTTGGGTCAAAATGCCAGGGCCGTTTCTCTATCCCAGTCCGTCACTGCCCACTTGTTTCCCGTCATCTCTACACTACACTATCTGATTAAAGGCAAAAAGCCCAAAAAATATCTTAAAAAAAAAAAAAACAAGTATTGAGTATGTATTTCCCATGTTATCTCAAAAAATATATATAATATTGTGTTAACATACACTTAACTGCTGTTAGCTTGGGTCAAAAAACTATAAAACGCTGAGTCTTGAGAAGGAAAAAAAAAAAATTGGAAAAAGTGTTGACATCTTAGAACTGTTTGTGACAGAGATGCTAATGTAAGACATTCCATACACCTTATGCAGGTACCAAATGATTCCTGCTGCTATTCCATTAAATGTTAACTCCATAGAAATGTTAATGCCTCACTAATGTCATAATGAGCTTTCATTCAGATGGTATAGGAGCAAAATATAGTCTATGGTCAAATACAGAACAAAGGACACAGGAACAGCTTACATAGATAAAGAAGAATCTGATCTTTAGCAGTATTCAAGAGTTATCTGCACATGTGATCCAAGTGTCCAAATGTATTGACCTTCTGCAGGTGACGTATTAATAGTTCCCGCCACGGCTGTGGACGGCAAACTTGGCTATCGACTAAGTGAGTTTCAATGAGACGCCTCCAGCAGTTCACTGATTTCAGTACGATATATGCCTTTTTAAGTCTATTGCTTACATTTCTTGAATAAATGAACTTCTTGAAGATTCATATAAATATCCTTCAATTCATTACCTAAAAGTTCAGTAGTATTTTAGCGATCGTTTTGACATGGACACACCCGATTTTTCCCATAGCAACGCCCATTGCTATAGACTCAAATGCGTTAACCAGTCGTTTTTATCGTCTTTTATTCATAACTTGCCTTCTGACCATCTACAAATCACTTTGACGACATCACAGACGGTATACTGTTACTACCATATTGAAATGTTGCAACAGATAAAATAACAAAGCCACTGGAGAATATTTTATACTTCGCTGCACAGGTTGTAAATGTACTTCCGCCGTCCAAGACGATAGATCACGTGGTAACGATGACGTGCTTGCAAAAGGTCAATAGTCCTTTCAGTGTCAGTTGTCCTGGTCCTGAGAAAACCTGTACAGGAGACTGTCTCTCTCCAACTCAAACTGTCCAAGCTGCTGTGGTTGGACCATGTGCATCCGATGTTCAAAGCGCTGACAGTAGACTGAAATGTAGTCACGACTTTCAGCAGCTGTTGTTAATCTGTCAAGAGTGACAATGAGGGATCGCATGACCGATAACTCCGCAGCCTCCAATGCATCCTGAGTCCTCTTCCGCTTAACTGGCTGAAGCTGGCTCCCCCTGGAGGTTGGAGTGGACAAAACACTGGTTGAGGTCGGAGAGGACAACTCACTGGTGAGTGTGCTCTCACAGATGCTATACTCTGGAATTGGGGACAGGGGCGCTGTGGACAGGATATCTTCTGGATCCTTATACAGGGAAGATGAATCGGACATGGAAGTTGAATCAGCCACATTCACAGCAGCAGTAGCAGCAACACTGAATCATCAAAGGACAATCTCCTGGGGTACCACAGGAGTCAAGATGATCCACAGCAGCATCACACAATTCCTAAACATAAACATAAAAAAACAGGGGCCATGGTTAACATTTTACAATGAGAATATCTACCCATCATATACATAAATTGGTCAACAGTCAAACAATAGTCAATGTACACAAAGAGCAAATGTACCCCCGCTCCATTTCTAGTTATTACTGGGAATATATAGCTTAATGAAGCTCATCCTTAAAACTATGTTCCAGAATCCAAACCAACCTAGGAGGACTATAGCAAGACTAGAGGTCTCTTCTTTAAGACTATTCGAATGGTTACTTAAATACCAAACCACTCGGGAATTTTATAATGTAAGCTAAAATGGCAATGGATTATGGGAATGAATTTAATTTGTTAAATGACAGTTCACGCCTCTGATGGCCTTCAGATGGGGAGGGGTCGAGCAGTGAAATGACATGGCAGGACGCCGTCTGAGCAAGTTAATTTTCTACCATTAGGGTACGTCTAGATCAGATATAGAAGCTCATTATACACAGTTCAAGGATCTTGAGCTCAAAGTAACCTCAAGGACATAGTTGTAGTATTTCAAATACTCTGGTTGTTTTCATTTATATCTAAAAGTAAACCAATGTCTTCACAGGACAAAACTTTAAAGGAATAGTTCACCTCTTCATGGAAATTGGTTATTCAACTCCTTAACTGGAGTTACATCTGTGGGTAAACGCATTTTGGTCTCAGTGGTTGTGCTTTTCCTAGTATAGCATCCCCAATCTTTCCCATTTTTTAGCTTTAGCTTAGCAGAAATGCTGAAATGTAATGTTGCCAGATAGCAACTCTTTGGCAACTTTACTTTCCAGCGCCTATGCTAAGCTAAAGGTAAAATTGGGGTTGCCAGACTAGAACAACACATGCACTGAGACCAAAATGATCTTACCCACACATGTAACTCCAGGAAAGGGGGTGAATAACCAATTTTCATGAAGAGGTGAACTATTCCTTTAAACAGCTGCTTACCTTCATCACTTGCTGAAGTCATATTCATCTTCTGGTTTAATTTCAAGATGTGAAGGTTTTTCTTCCAAGCTCGAGCCTGGTGAGATGGATGTGGCAGTGTTTAAGGTCATGTTCCAGATCAACCTTTTCTTCTTCCTTACAAACGTTTTGATCTCCACACAGATTTTCAAGGGGGACCGTTTCACACTCTTCTTCTTTTATCTCTTCCTTCACGGTCACCGTCAACTGTGATGGTTCAATGAAATCTGACATCTCAGATATTGTCTCTGGATTGCAAATGGTATCCGGTGATCTCTTTCTGTTGGGTATTTTTTCTCCAGTATGGATCTTCTCCTGATGCTCCTTGAGATAAGTAGCCCGACTGAAGGCCTTTCCACACTGACTACACTGGTGTGGCTTTTCTCCAGTATGGGTCCTTTGGTGTCTCTTAAGGGTAAAAGCTGCTCCAAAGGCCTTTCCACACTGACTACACTGGTGTGGCTTTTCTCCAGTATGGATCATCTGATGTATCTTCAGATCAGAAAACCTACTGAAGGCCTTTCCACACTGAATACACTGGTGTGGCTTTTCTCCAGTATGGATCCTCTGGTGGCGGGCGAGTTGTTGACGTGTGCTGAAACTCTTCCCACATGTAGTAAACCGATTTGGCTTTTCCCCACTGTGGATCCCCTTTTGTGCCTTGGGATTAGCAACGCTACTGAAGGTCTTTCCATGCTGACAACACTGGTGTGTTTTATCTCCAGTGTGGATCTTCTGGTGATCTTTTAGATGAGACGCTTTACGAAAAGTATTTTCACCCAGAGTACACTGATATTGCTTTTCCCTAGTATGAATCATCCGGTGTCTCTGAAGATGATGTATTAGACTAAAAGCTTTTCCACACTGACTACACTTGTATGGCTTTTTTCCAGTATGGATCATCTGGTGTACCTTGAGTTTTGAAAATGTCTTGAAACTCTTCCCACATGTGGTACACTGATTTGGCTTCTCAGTGTGGATCCTCTGGTGTCTCTTAAGGTCAGAAGCTGCACTAAAGGCCTTCCCACACTGACTACACTGGTGTGGCTTTTCTCCAGTATGTATCCTCTGGTGTAGTTTGAGATTAGATATGTAACTAAATGACTTTCCACAATGACTACACTGGTGTAGCATTTCTCCAGTATGGCTCCTCTGGTGTCTTTTAAGGGTAGAAGCTGCTCTAAAGACCATTCCACACTGACTACACTGGTGCGGCTTTTCTGCAGTATGGATCTTCTGATGGCGAGTGAGTTGTTGATGTGTCCCGAAACTCTTCCCACATGTGGAACACTGATTTGGCTTTTCCCCAGCATGGGTCCTCTGGTGTATCTTGAGATAAGAAACTCTAATGAAGGCCTTTCCACACTGACTACACTGGTGTGGCTTTTCTCCAGTATGGATCCTCTGGTGATCTTTTAGATGAGTAGCTGTTCTGAAAGCCTTTCCACACTGACTACACTTGTGTGGCTTCTCTCCACTGTGGATGCTCTCGTGTTTCTTGAGATAAGAAACTGTACTGAAGGCCTTTCCACACTGACTACACTGGTGTGGCTTCTCTCCGCTGTGGATCCTCTGGTGTTTCTTGAGATAAGAAACTGTACTGAAGGCCTTTCCACACTGACTACACTGGTGTGGCTTTTCTCCAGTGTGGATCTTCTGGTGTACTTTGAGATTAGAAACCGTTCTAAATGCCTTTCTACACTGACTACACTGGTATGGCTTTTCTCCAGTATGGATCCTCTGGTGTGTCTTCAGATCAGAAACCGTACTGAAGGCCTTTCTGCACTGACTGCAATGGAATGGCTTTTCTCCAGTATGGATCCTCTGGTGTTGGGTGAGAGTTTGAGGTCTAATAAATGTCTTCCCACACTGACTACACTGGTGTGGCTTTTCTCCAGTATGGATCCTCTGATGTCGGGTGAGATGTTGACGTGTCCTGAAACCCTTTCCACATGTTGTACACGGGTAAGGCCTTTTTCCTGAATGTAAAATCTGGTGTCTCACGAGTTGTTGACGAGACGCGAAGATCTTCCCACACAAAGAACACCTTAAATGTTTTTCTCCAGTGTGAATCCCTTGGGAACTCTTGTGTTTCTTCTTCCTTGAGTTGAGACGATGAAGGTGAAGTGATTTCTGGTCTGAAGTTGTCTTGCTCTGGGAGAGTCTCTGGTGTTTCTTCCCCGTTCGTCTCTCCTTAGTAGTCCCTTTGTTAGTAGATTGTGTCTCTCGAGCAGCTGTTGTGTACAGGGGTGGGGGGAAAAAAAAAATCAAAATCTGATTGCTTCTTTCTGTTACTTGAAGTGATACCATCACATTGTTCTTTCATAGCCTTGCTGACTGTGTCAGATTAGTAGGGAACTAGAAAAGCGCTCAGAGAGCGCAGACCTCTGCCAAGACAATGTGGTCACAGATGGTGTTCTGGATCACCGATCGCCACCAAAATCGAATCAGTTCTTACTTGTCCCAATACACATGTTGTCCGAAAATATCATCCAAACTCATGCAGTGCTTTTCAACTTATCTTGTACACAAACAGAAACACACACACACATACGCCGGCGAAAACATAACCTCCTTGGCGGAGGTAACAATCTCTCTTTCCATGTGATCATGTTAGCCCATAGCGAGAATCAGCAAAATCCCAAAAAAGTGTCCAAATTAACATACTTTACCCTACTGACCCATTTCCTGTAGTCTGGATCAGAGCGCCTACTTCGGTTCACTCACGGTTTAGCCAATCAGCACACAGTTTAGAGCGAGGTCTCTTAACTTGCCTGAACACGTTCGTTATTCTCCGCCCTACTTTCGAATTACCTTTACAAAATTGGTACAGGACATTAACATTCATGATCTTGAGGACTTATTGTCGCTACGATGCCAAAATAAATTGGAATTAGCTAGCGATCTGTTACTGCTGAATGCGGAAGTGAAAACCAGGTGAGAGGTTACGTCATATCCCCTTCCCCTCTGTTTAATTAATCTCCACAATTTATGAGGGTCTGATGTTTAGATCTGAAAATCAGGAAATCCGGATTTTCAGAAAGAATCGCATCTATGAATATATGAACAGGACTGAAAGCAACTTACGTGAGTGAGAACTAGTGTTTAGTGGATTTTCCAGACGCGAGTTTGGTGACATGGATGTAGCAGTGTTGTACCCATGTTCCAGATCAACCTTTTCTCCCTTGCAAACGTTTTGAACTCCAAACAGATGCTCTTGTAAGAAAGTGTCACACTCTTCTTCTTTTATCTCCTTCTTCACCGAAACAGTCGGTTGTGACGGTTCAGTCAAATCGGACATTTTGGATGATATCCAGTGAGATTTTCCTGTAAAATAAAAGACTACAATGAGTACAGGAAGACTACAAGTCTATCTCTCTCTTTTTGGGGGCTTTTTACACCTTTATTGGACAGGACAGTGTAGAGAGACAGGAAATGAGTGGGAGAGAGAGACAGGGAGGGATGGGGAAATGACCAAGGGTCGGAATCGAACCTGGGACCCCAGATTTATGGTATGGCACTTTAGCCAACTGAGCCATGACCCCCCCCCCCCCATAGGTCTCTTTTTAAAGACCATCCCTAAGGTTGCTGGATTCAAATCAAACCAATCAGCACTTCTGGAATACAAACTCCAATGGCAAACTCCAAATGCGAAACTTTGGTCTGACACAAGAGCCTGTACAACAAGGATTTCTCAAGGTTGACCCGCCTCCCTGTTTGCTACTGGTTGATGTTAGAATATGCTGTGCCGAAGCAAAACCAATCACAACACTCTTTCCTCTGACATATATGACGCGAAGGGAACTGCGTGAGGAGCCTTTGGAGCTGCTCAAAGTTGATTAGCAGCTGGCCAGGCGTCCCTTTCCCAAAAGTAACTTAGTTAGTTGGCAATGAGGAATTGCATTTGCAACCAACAGAGTTGCTAACCTAGTTAGCTACTATGCTTTTGGGAAACAGACCCCTGACCAGCGAAAGCAACGCCGAAGGTGGGAAGGCTTGCCAGGCCGTTAAGACTATTAATAACAGAACAAAAAGGTGGAATATTTCCTACTAAGGTGATTGCGGCTTTCGGGTTTCTCTCTCTGTCTGACCAGCCCAATTTGTTGTTCAGTTGGATGCCTAGAGAGTTGTAAAAACAGAGAGAATTTAAATGCACGTGTACTGATACAATAGTACAGCAGTCATCACCTCCTGTGAAAGTGGATGAGGAGTAATATTTTAGGACGCAGAGGAGCATATAGTCCCAAATTCTTTCAGCAGTTTTCATTGAAGTTAAAAGTAGTACAGAGGGGGCAAAAACCCCTTTTTGGGGGGAAATCAGATATGGGTTGTTGTAAAAGGTTGTTATACAAAAATGAAATCTAGGATGTCCCAGGATCTCAACCTGGGTAGACAACATGGTCAAAAAACTGCTGTTTAAGTGTCATCAGCCACTATTATAAGTCTATGGAGTGACATTTTAAGGCTGAATAGAGTAAAGAATTAACAAATTATTCATAAAAATTGCCATGCTGACTATTCATGTTAAGATGAAACATTTTTTGTACTGGAAGTCATCTGAAATACTTTGATATAAATGAGCCATTGCCTAATGCAATATGTATTTGACATACATTTTAGGCCATGGGTCAGGGGAGTTTATAGTGCACCTCTACCAGCCAAACAAACTATTTGTCAGAAGTAAGGCCATGCTGAGTATGCACTGTAAAAAATGATTTGTAATGGTTACTTGAAAAATGAGTGAAAACTCGTTGCCTCAAATGAGTTAAGTAACTATAACTAATCTTTTTCAAGTTAAAAGCACTTTACATCTAAAAAGATAATTTATAGTTACTCAACTCATTTGAGGCAACAAGTTTCCACACATTTTTCAAGTAATCATTACAAATCGTTTTTTAAAGTTTGAGATTAAATATTGATATTGACAATTTTTGGGAAAGCTACCTATTAGAGCTACATGGGTGTTAATTGAGAATCAATACACCAATATATCAATACACCGTATTGGATATCAAAATAAACAAGAGAACCTGACGATTTCACTGCCTTTAATGCAGTCCTCGCTATGAGTCACCCGGCCTTGAAATCACATCAAACTGTAAAAAACGATTTGTAATGGTTACTTGAAAAATGTGTGGAAACTCGTTGCCTCAAATGAGTTGAGTAACTTATAACTTATCTTTTTAGATGTAATGTGCTTTTAACTTCTGAAAAAGATAAGTTATAGTTACTTAACTCATTTGAGGCAACGAGTTTCCACACATTTTTCAGGTAGGTAACCATTACAAATCGTTTTTCACAGTGCAGAAGATTGTCACAAGCATTGCCACAATTAATCAGCATTGCATGCCAACCATCACATAATTCTTCTTAATATCAAAAGTTTTTTTTTGAGGATCAGAATCAGATTGTTGTCATATAGTCTAGCCAGGGTGCAATTTTTTTTCTTTATAAAGGCAGGTGGGGGCATCAGTATGATCTAATCAAAGCATGCTTGATAAAGATCACAAGAGATCGAAACGTTGCACAATTATCAAAATGATCTGCCTTTCAAAGTGGGGAATGACAGAAAAAGTCTGAGAACCACTGATTTACACGCTCCATAATTATGTCAAACATGCAGCATATTCAAATCCTACCACATACAAACAAAAATAGGCTACTCTGCCAGGCTTACAGTACAAGACGTTGCAAGAACAGAGGTAACAAAATCCTTAAAAAACCTAACCACCCCTAGTCACGACATCTTTCTCAGACTGTCATGTGATAAGCGCCTCTGTTGTGAGAAGGCCAGAACTGAGACACTGAGAAGAGCTTCTTCCCCCAAGCCATGCAGGTTTTAAATACAAAAATATAGGCTATATATATTTATTAATTTTTACCAGAACTCTTATTTATCACAGTAGGATCACATTTCACTGCTTTGTGCACAAGCATACATTTTGCATGTAACAAATAAATGTCTTGAATCTTGAGATACATTTTGCCCTAGTCTTCCCCTGAAATTGTTAAACTACTGATCCCAAAATGCCCCGCGGCAAGCGCTCACATTAACGACCAGTCCCTGTGATTCAATAAATCAAACATTGCTAACGCGAAAGAAACGAACATAAATGGGACAGCAACGTTGTAAATCCAAATGTTCACTTAATCTCAATCAACTTCATTAACTTTTAACGTTGATTATCAGCACCTAAAGCCCTTGGATTTTACCGGACCCTTATCGCGTTTGCAACACAGGGGTGCAGCGAACGTAAACACAGTGCAAGGTTACCACACAGCAAAACGTTAGCAGACGACAACATGATGCATTAAGTTAGGCCTTCAGCATGAAAGCACACACGATCACGAGAAAGAGCTAGTTTACCAAGACACGAAAGTAGACAAGAAAACAAGAAAGAGCTTACCAAGAAGACCGTCTTCTGCACGCTTAAGTGGCTACATGCAACCACATACCGGGCTGAAAACAAACTTCTTCCTCTGCATGGTTTGTGATGGGTAGCAGCCAAGTTAAAGGAACATTACCGCCACCTACTGGGCTGGAGTGTAGGACAGGTACAGGTAGGTATTGAAACCTGTCCCAGGTTGTAGGACCACAAGATATAAAAACAGCTTTGTCCCAGCTGCAATTCTGCTAAATAAGCTGTAATATGGATATCTGTAACGCAAGCACTTTTCCTTTAAAATACAGTGTATTAAAGCTATTTGCATAATTGCTAAAAGCACTTTGATTGTGCTGCAGTTTTGCACAACACATGCACAAAATACTGCAAAGCACTTATGTACTTTAGCTTAAAAATAACTGTAAAGTATGCTGGTCAATTACTGCAGTCCATGTGCACAAACAACACAGCAGCCTCCACTATTCCTTGTTGACCTTGTAATGTTCTCCCAAAATGTAGAAGTCCTTTTATTGCTTAAACTTTCATATGCATATGCATGATTATTCAGTATCTTAACACTTTTTGAGTACCTGTACTTTTGAGAAAAAGTGTTTAGATTCATATCAGAAAATGGGGTGTGGCCTACTGTGCTGAAGTTGTAGGCTAGTATTGTGTTCCCGCACTGTTGGCATTCACACCATTGCACTGTTGGCTGTCAATGAAAGATGTCTGGAACAAGGCACCGCGTCAATCCCTGGCACAAGTCTAAGGTCATCGGATGGACCCACAAAACAGTTTACCCAGCTGTCATTACAAAGAAGGTAGGCTGATGTAGTTTTCCATACCTTAGCTTGAGAGAGCTTGCTCAAACTGTCATATGCATGAAATGCACAAATTAAGAATTATGCAAAGTAAAGTGACATTATTTTTCAGTAATGAGATATAGATCTGTCAATAGTGGTGCTTTAAGTAGGTGGCTTCCTTGTTGGCGACATGACACTTATTCCCTTTTGGTTTTCCGTCCTGCTGTTTGTTACAGAATCTGC